>JASDQU010507372.1:0-13100 GCA_032191745.1 Picea mariana
ACCTCCTTCACCACCTCCCTCATCTTCTTCCTCTTCTGGGGGAGATTCCTCTTCTGACGAAGGCAATCCACCTTCTCAGCCTTCCACACCCACTACCCCAATGGAAAATCAGAACAACCCTGCTAGACCCTGGTTGGACCAGGATGCTGTAGCTGTACCTGGAGCCCAACACCCTTTACCTAAGCACCCGGAGAAGTGGCTTCCTAAGTTTGATCCCGATTCAAAACAGATAGCTGAAGATCATATCAAAAAATTTATGTTAGCCATCAGACTCCATAATGTTGAACACAAAGATGTTGTTTGTAGGTTGTTCCCTTATACTTTTGAGGGTAATGCATCCACTTGGTACTTTGCCCAACAGCCTCATACCATAGTGTCTTGGGAAAAGTTTGAGTCATGCTTTTTGGAAAAATTCGGAGATGGTAAACCTACGGAAGTCTTAGTCATGGACCTTTCAAGTTTAAAGATGAACCCCAAAGAAAAAGTTAAATATTTCAATCAAAGATTCTTAACACTTAAAAATGGAATCCCTGCAGATTCTATGTCTGCTAAGAGTCTTGTAATAGCTTACTACACTAAAGCTCTACATCAAAGTATAGCTATTTGGGTTAAATGATCTAAAAAGGAAACGTTGTTAGAAGCCTTCGAAGAGGCTACTCAGATTGAAAAAGACATACTTAGCCTTAAGGACTCTTCTAGCAACGAAACTGAGACTGTTTCTTCTTCCAAAAAGAAGATTGAAATTCTCCCCAGACCTACACAAAGAAAAACACAACCTGAAAACTCTGATTTGGAAAACTTAACTAAAGTTGTACAAAAATTGTCTAATCAAGTTATAGATTTAAAAAGGTCAACTGAAGAAGCTTATTCGAGTAAAGGAACCTATAAACCCCCTTTCCGAAAGCCTTTTCCTACCAATCGGTCTAATCCAAACCCCGAAGGCTTGAACCTAGAAAGTTTGCAATGTGCTCTCCAGAAAATCCTAGGAGCCCAAGATGACTTGATGCCTCCTGAAATCCCTCAAGAGGAAGTCGAGCAGGAAACAACTCAAGATGAAGAGTCTTCTCCAAACATCTTTGGACACTTCTCGGATAGCATCTTTCAAGCTAACTTCGAGACCGTTCACCCTTTCAACTCTAGGAGTAAGACATCAAACAAACCTCCTGCCGAGAACACTACAACTTCACCTCCAAATCCATCTAAACCAGTAGAAACTAAACAGAGTAATGTCAGTCCTAAATTAGATTATGATGTTGTTGAAGATCTTAAAAAATTACAGGTTAACATTTCTATTTATGAGTTGTTGAAGTTTCCATTTTTGTTATAGAAGATGTTGCAAAATATTTCAGAAAATGGCAAGAATGGTAATTCAAATGGTAATAAGGTTGTGCAAAACAAAGCTCCGCAGAAGACTTCCACAAAAAATAATCATGATCCTCAAGATAAAGGAAGCCTTCCTGTAACTCCTGTAAATAATAATGTAAATAATGTGAATAATGTAGATAAAGTAGCATTAGAAAATGCGAGTAAGAAACCACAAGCTACTACTCTAAGTACTCGCAAGAACGTACCTCCTTTTCTTTTAACTTTCGAAATCTTCAACAGAAATGTGCATAATTGTATGGTTGACTCAGGAGCATCATCAAATGTGATGCCTTGGTCAGTCTGCCAAAAGATTAATGCTGAAGTAGAACCATCTTCTTTGAAAATCATACAACTTGATCGAACAGATGTTAAAGTTATAGGTGAATTGAAAAATGTATTGATTAGATTATCGTCTAACCCAAAGGTTCATCAGGTTATTGGTATAATTGTGGTGGATATTCCAGAATTGTATTGTCTGTTTTTGAGCAGGGACTGGTCAGAGCAACTACATGGTTACTTCGCGACGGACTGATCTCATTTATGGCTTCCAGAAAATGGTAAGCCCAACAAGATCAGGGTGAATCGTGAGCGTTACCTCAAGTTCACGGTCACAGACTTGAATGACCCCAATGAACCATACACACCTCCCGCTGATTCACCTGAAGTCCAAGGGATGGACACCTTCTTCAGAAATTTCATGGCTGAAGTTTCACCTATCAACAATCCGGAACAGCAGTCCGAGATCATAGCATATACGCAACCAACAACTTCTATGCAACAGTTCCATGAGCTTGATGGAAATCAAATTTGGTCTCTATATTTCGACAGTTCCAAGTCTAAAGAAGGGGCTGGTGCAGGCTGCATCATTATCGATCCGGCAGGTAATAAGACATTAATGGCTTGTAGACTAGAATTTGAATGTACGAACAATATCGCGGAATATGAGGCTTTATTGCAAGGTATCAGAAAATCCTTGGACATGAACATCCAAAATCTGGTTGTATTCGGTGACTCTGAGATAGTGGTTAGGCAGGTAAAAGATTCTATACACTGTCTTTCCCCGCATCTCAAAAGTTACCAGTCTGAGGTATGGAGTTTAATGAACAAATTTTCTGCTTTTAATATAAACTCCATTCCTAGATTAAATAATGTTGAAGCAGATATACTAGCTAATGTTGCCTCTAAACTTCTTCCTGCATAAGGCTTATCCCCAAACGCAATCTCCATGGAGCTATTGCTTCGACCATCTGTCCCTGACAATATCACAAACTGGAGAGTATTTGACGATGATCAGCAGATCATTAACTTTCTGCACATGGAAGAAACCTTTCAAGGCGCAGTGATAGATGAAAAAATGCACGACGACAATTTGCACGACTTTACGGTAATACCTAATTCGAAATCTCTTGAAGCTCTATCGGACATGGTAAATTTCATACCCAAATTTGTTGTTAGACTAGAAAATTTTTATGATTTTGAAGATAAATTTAAAAAGACGGTCAATTGCAAAACCAATAGTTCCTCATTGTCTTATGAAAAAGTCAATTTAGGGACTAGTGAAAACCCTCAGTGTATCAACTTAGGCTTGGGATGTTCTAGACAAGAAAAAACTACTTTTGTTAAATTATTTAAAGAATTCAAGGATGTCTTTGCATGGAATTACGATGATCTTAAAATGTTCGATCCTAATATTATACAACATGTCATCCCAATGAAGCTCCAAACCTTACCCTTCCAACAGAAACTGAGGAAAATGCATCCTAAACTAGAACTGACCGTAAAAAAAGAATTGAATAAACTCCTAAGTGATAAAATAATTTTTCCTGTTAGACACACTCAATGGGTATCCAACCTCGTCCTAGTGCGGAAGAAAAATGGGGAAATTCGACTTTGTTTCGATTTTCGAAACCTCAACCAAGCGTCTGACAAAGATAATTATCCTGTCCCACCCATGGAACAGATCCTTCAACAAGTATCTGGTTCTGAGAGGCTATCCTTACTGGATGGTTTCTCTGGATACAACCAAGTCTTGATGTCCCCGCCAGACCAACTAAAAACTACCTTCCGTACCCCGTGGGGCACTCATGCTTATCGCAAAATGCCCTTTGGATTGATTAATGCTGGTGCTACCTTTCAGAGAGCAATGGACATTGCTTTTAGAGGCTTGATCAATCACTCCATAGTAGTTTACTTAGATGATGTGACTGTGTATTCTAAAAACAAAGACGATCATCTAGCTCACTTACGAGCCATTCTGCTACGATGTCATAAATACGACATCTCCTTGAACCCCAAGAAGTCCATCTTTGCAGTAGAATAGGGTAGATTACTAGGATTCATTGTGTCTAGTGATGGAATGATTATTGACCCTGAGAGGACTCAAGTTATCACTAAACTCCCCCCACCTACCTCCAATAAATCCATGCAGTCTTTCCTAGGCCAGATTAATTTCGTGAGAATATTTGTCCCCAGTTTCTCTGAGATGGTCAGGCCTCTCCAAAACCTAATTAAGAAAGACACCCAATATCACTGGGGACCTACAGAAAACCAAGCTTTCAATGCTATAAAGAAGGCCATAATTGACACTCTGCCTCTCATGAGCCCTGATTTCTCTCAAGATTTTACACTCTATACTTTTGCCTCTGATCATTCCTATGCCGCAGTCCTAACTCAGAAGAATTCCGAGAACAACGAAGTACCCATCACCTTTATGAGCTCTGCCTTCAAAGGTGCTGAACTTAACTACCCAGCGGTCCATCGACAAGCCTACATTGTTTTCAAAGCAGTTAAGCATTTCCGGTCTTATCTTTTGAAGTCGAGGATGAAGGTCATTGTCCCCTACCCTACCGTAAGGAACTTGTTAGTGCAAAAGGAGTTAGGAGAGAAAAGAGCCAACTGGGTCACCTCCTTGCAGGAGTATGACTTAGAAATCACCCGAGCACAGATCGTGAGAGGCCAAGGGTTGTGTAAGTTGGTTGTTGATTCAAAAATAGAACAGCGAGAAGATAGTGATACGTCAAACCTAGAACAACGCGATCAGAGTTTGATTTGTTGCACATAAAACCTCGTAAGTCCTTGGTACGAAGATATTAGATTTTGTCTTGAACATGGATCAGCACCCCGTCACCTTTACCCCGCCAAAAGAAGAGCGTTGAGACTAAATTCCGCCTCCTTTCATCTAGTTAATGGTATACTGTTTCGTCAAAATTTTGACGGCGTACTGATGCGTTGTCTTGAAAAGGACGAAGCAGAAAAAGTCTTGTTTGAGTTGCATGCAGGAGAAGCTGGTGGTCACTTCAGTGGCGACACCACTGCTCATAAGGTTTTAAGAGCCGGTTACTACTGGCACACGCTTTTTAGGGATGCCCATGCCTTGTGCCGTAAATGTGTCATTTGTCAGAAAGCATCAGGGCGGTTGCAAAAACCAGCCTTCCCCTTGCAACCTGTTTCAGTCGATTCCCCTTTCCAGCAATGGGGCCTTGATATTATAGGTCCTATTAACCCTCCATCCTCACAATAGCACAAGTATATTGTGACAGCCACTGATTACTTTACTCGATGGTCTGAAGCCGCCGCGCTAAGAACTGTTAATACAAGTCAGGTGATTGCTTTTCTAAACTCGAATATCATCATTCGTTTTGGTATTCCTGATTGTTTAGTCTTTGATAACGCTTCATACTTTTATTCTCTAGAGATGAGTGAGTTCACTTTGGAGAAAGGAATAAAACTGAATTATTCTGCTAGTTACTACCCCCAGGGCAACGGCTTAGCAGAATCGACAAACAAGAACTTGATCAAAATTATCAAGAGAATCGTGGCTGAAAACCACAAGAACTGGCACAATGCACTGCTAAATGCGCTATGGGATGATAGGGTAACACCCAAATCCACTATAGGTAACTCCCCTTTTTTTCTCATTTATGGCAGAGAAGCTATTCTGCCACCTCACATTCTTCTTCTTTCGCTTCAATTGTCACAAAAAGTCCAAGAAGAAGATTGTCCCCCTTTAGAAAATTGTATTAATGCTTTGATGAAGTTAGAAGAAGTAAGAACACAAGCTAAGCGTAAATTAGATCAACATCAACAACTGATTAAAAGCTGGTTCGATTCTAATTCTGCTTCTGATAGGAATTTTGAAGTAGGCGATCTCGTCTTAAAGTGGGACAAACCACACGAAGGGAAGGGTGAGCACACCAAGTTTCAAAATTTATGGCTAGGGCCATTTTTGATTGCTGAAAAGTTGGGTCCTAGTTCCTTTTGATTGCAGAATCTTGAAGGGCAGCTTGACACCTATCCGGTGAATGGCCAAGCCCTGAAAAGATACTTTGCTTGATTACTACCCTTGTATATTATGTAAATATTTCCTTTTGTTTTTATTTTTCATTTGTTTTCTATTTTGGTTTTGATTTGAATTGATCATTTTTTTGTGTTTTTTGAAAGATATGCATACCTGTGCACTGAGCCATTCAGACCAAGACCATAGAAAAATTTCTTCACTAAAATAACTTCTGAAAGTCTGTACGAACATCAGTGATATATTTCTAAAACTGATATTTATGTTGGAAAATTTTGTTGTTTGAAAGAAGTTTACTGATTTAGATCTCTGAGCAAAGTTTGTCATGATCATCTATTATCTTTTTACGCTATCCCTTTTCGTAAAGGAATGACTCAAAAGGGATGCCTCCCTGTCATAGAAATTGTTTTAGAAATAAAACATCTCTGGAACTGAATAAAGGACAGTGTCAAAAATTCTGATGAGGTCTAAAAAAAAAAAATATGGTAAAATATCAAGATTTTCAGCGTCACCCCGCTCAACTATCCATAAAAGAAAAACAAAATAAAAATATTAATAAGAGCTGTGGGAAGTGTTTGTAAACCCGCCGGGATACTGAACAGGTCTGTTGGCAGCGGGTAAATGCATGCATGGTGCCAAGACAACTTCTCCGGCGTACCCTGCTGGCAGCGAAGCAATGTCAGGTACATGAAAATCTGTAAAAAATTACAAGAAACCTCTTTAAAGTCCTTTATTCTGATCTAGAACTTCTTGACAGGATACAGATGTCGGAGTGGGTTAAATGGAAACCCTGTCGAGGCTATGGACGCCTGCTAGAAGCAATGGCCATGCCAACAGTATTGAATATTTTATCATTAATATCGTGACTTATTGATCTTAAGACTGTTATTAGTTTTCATCTTTTAAAACATCACTGGAAAAGATGGTAAATGATGATGTTTGTACGGTTTTCTGATTGTTGTTTTTGAGTTAAAATTTTCCTTGCTGTCCTAATCTGAATTTATTTCTTTTGACATAGATAACTGCTTCTCCCAGTGTGTCGCCATTGTTGGCAGCCAATTCAATTTTTTCCATTGCCCTATAAGTTGCCTACACCTATGACTTCTGAACTTCAAACTGCCCTCGCATTTTGCCAATAGACAATATTTTGATCCCTTGTGACACTTGCAAATTGGTCTCAATTTAGTTTTCACGACTGTAAGCGTGAAAACTCCTCCATCGTTATTTGAACTGTCATGATTGTCTCATTGATATTCTGAAAGGCACTTACCTTTGGTTTATTATTATGTGGCTAAATGAATTTTCAAACTATGCCTATTTGGACATTTTGGTTGCATAACTTAAACTGGTAAGGTATTGAGCATATAGAGTTATATTGTTTGGGACTTGCCTAGTCATCATATTGCATAGAGGTCATGGTTTATTGTGTTTTTATATGATGTCATCCTTATTATTATAAGTTATTGACTTGTCAAATGTTATGAAATCTATTGTCACAATGTTTTATAAACATTTGATTGCACACTTATACGATGGCACATATCTAACTTTTGGGTTTGATTTCACTTTGAACATTCGTGGTTTGAAATAATACAATGGCGCATTGGTATATCATCCACCATTTGATTTTTGGGTTGGCCGAATAATATGGTTTGAACTGTATTATGATTGATTGAATAGAGGTTGTACTTTGTCATTACTGCTTTGCATGGTGGTGAATAATCCCACCACCCTCACACGCACACATTAATGCGTCCCCTTTGTTCGTTCGTAGCTGTTAGCCCAAACGATTTTGCTCCTGTGTGTTGTTGGTTTTCAATCCAAAACCTTACCATGCGCTCGCGCCATGGATCCAGTCGTGAGGGCTGAGCCCAATGGTAGACAGGCTCTGTTGATGTTTGACAATGCTTACAGTGACCTTGAGGAATTTGGATGGCTCCCGTTCATACAAAATTTTGATGGTTTTAACCCCTGCGTGGCTCGGCAATTTGCATTAACCTTTGATGGCTGTCGAGCCAAGGTCGGGGATGTCCAATTGGAAATTGACGAGCAATTTATTAGTTTAGCTACAAGTCTGCCTGCCATTGGACAACGATGGTCCAAGAATTGCAAAGTGGAAGAGGTCCCGTGGACAATGCTCTTCCAGTCACGTAAGGTTAGCTCCTGTGACAAGGGTTTGCCTGCGAATATGCTCAAGCAATGTTGGCATGATTTGCTGATGATAGTCAAACAATTTATCACCTGCGAGGGTCGGTATGCTTTTGTTTTCCTACACCATCTTCATTCGCTTATGGTTTTCATGGGCTATGAGCTTAATTTGCCTTATTACTTGCATAGGAGACTGTTTAAAATGTCTAAGAGATACAAAAGGAACCAGGCTGATAGCAGCCTTTTTCACTATGGGTTGATTAAAATGATTGTTGTGTGTCATTTGGGGTTACACCGAGACTGTTGGAACGAGTTTCTTACTCGCAATAATTTTGAGGGTTCAAACCCACCACAGGTTGAAAAACCTATGGTGAACGAGGGCAATTCTGTACCCCCGGTACCCTACAGTGTTCTATTGCTTAAACCCTTACCCGACTCACCTATCGACCTACCCCACTCTGTGACCAAGGATGTCGAAACTGTTAAGCCTGTGGCTAAAAGGCCTAAATCCAAACCTACAGAAAATGCCAAAGGCAAGAAGAATGCTCGTCTAATTTCTCGGATGGCGAGGAACAAGACGAAACCTCCTGTCAATCCTCACCCTATCGTATTAAGTGAAGACTCTGACTCGGAAGTGGCGCGTTTCCTTGCTAGTGAGTATCCCTATTTGGAAGGTCTGTGCGCCAAGCCCTCATAGGACTTTGTGAAAAACCTACCACCTTGCTTGCAAAANTACACCGAGACTGTTGGAATGAGTTTCTTACTCGCAATAATTTTGAGGGTTCAAACCCACTACAGGTTGAAAAACCTATGGTGAACGAGGGCAATTCTGTACCCCCGGTACCCTACAGTGTTCTATTGCTTAAACCCTTACCCGACTCACCTATCGACCTACCCCACTCTGTGACCAAGGATGTCGAAACTGTTAAGCCTGTGGCTAAAAGGCCTAAATCCAAACCTACAGCAAATGCCAAAGGCAAGAAGAATGCTCGTCTAATTTCTCGGATGGCGAGGAACAAGACGAAACCTCCTGTCAATCCTCACCCTATCGTATTAAGTGAAGACTCTGACTCGGAAGTGGCGCGTTTCCTTGCTAGTGAGTATCCCTATTTGGAAGGTCTGTGCGCCAAGCCCTCATATGACTTTGTGAAAAACCTACCACCTTGCTTGCAAAATGACCCTAATTACCCAGGCATAAAGCTGCCTTGTGAAACCCCCGGTGATTCGTCAAAACCCTCCCCTGCTCTACCTCAACCTACTGTGCCATCCTGTGATCAATGTAGCTCGTGATTAGAGAGGTATTATCTTGATGTGCCAATGCTACAGTCCATAATTCATTCTTTAGAGGACCAAGTTGCATGACTTACCAATCAAAAGGCTAAATTGAAAGCCACTGATACGAAACAGAGAACAATGGGCTCTATTTTGTTTAAAAATGTGGAGTCAGCTACAGCGGTCATGAATTCAAAATTGGCATAGCTCGAGCAGCCTCACGGGTATGTCTATCACCTGTTTATATAACAAACTCATAGCTCTGTTACAGTGTGGATTTTCTTTGTCACATAAGCATGCATTATGTACATAGTGTTGTTTTGAGAAATTGAATTTCATTTCCCAGTTTAGCTTTGATTAGATCTCCTTCGATTTGATTGATCGTGCAATAATTTGGATTGGCTTGATTTAGCTTAAATTGGTTGCTCTGCTTCCAATTGAAACACAAGCTGTTTCTCATATTCGATTCTGAACACAATCATATTTTGTTTTGATTTTGTTATAATGTATATGATATGTTTGGTGAAAATTGTGATATGGTTAACTGTTACGGTTTTATGTACATATGATTTTTGACCAAGCTCGAATACAGTATGGATTATGTTTAATATGATTCTATTTTATATACACCCAAATCCTGAATAGATACAAATCATAACAGTTATACCTAGCCAGTTGATCCGCGTTGGTTTACTCCACCATGTTATCAGCTCAATTCGTATTGCAATAAATATATTGTTTAAATTTGATTTGGGGAATGAAAGTTACTATACCTAGGAACACGATTTGTTTCTATATTTATCTCAGTCACGATTTGTTTCGATTGTTGCCCGGTTTATGATTATTACTTCTGTTGATGGTTGTGATCACTATTTGATCATGTCTGTTGACTGTGTAACACTCAGCGATCGAAATCTATGGCAAATTTTGGTTGATACTGTTATGACTGCTTTATTTGGCCATAATCGTAACAGTCTGTCTATCTTTGTATTTGATTAAAACAACATGAATCTTATGCTACATTATTATAGCCATAGTAATTGGATTATGATTGTGTTGGATTAGATCGTATCTCATACGATATGATTCACTATTAATTTCATTTGGATATGAAACAGTCTTGTTATTGTTTGACCCGATTTTATGGCAACTGAAAAACAGAGTATTCTTACTCCTGTTTCGATTCAATCCCTTTTGATTTTGTTTAATTTAAATGATAAACTCATTTGAACCATTAGTGATTCGTTTTTAATATTTATTAAAAATTAGATTTGATTCTTTTAAAAAGATTTCATTTGATTTCTATCTGGTCCTATATGCTATTTTAGACTAGCTACAGAATCAGATGATTCTGTAGCTGAGTCTATAAGATTAGATTTTTATTGTTTTGTTGATGAAATATCTTTCTAACTTGATATTTTTGGTCTATTGCAGATGAATTCAAAATTACAGTGGATTTGATGAGCAGTTAGGGGATATTCCAAATATTTCACTTGCATTTTAGTTTCCTAGTTTAGTTGATTTTGGGATATCTCCCAGATTATGTAAAACAGTTTGATATTATCCACAGGGAGGTTTTACCCTGTGGAGAGACTTATATATACTTATGATTTTTGTAATAATGTTCATCCTCATTTGTCGGAGAACAAGGATATGGAGTTTTAATACAGACTGAAGTAGAATTTGGTGTTTTGTCACAGCTTTAGCTTCTCATTATATCAATATTTTGTTTCATGTTGTGTATATCAATTTGTATCTGGTTAATGACTACTTTAGCTATCTTAATCATGTGCAAATGATATAATTTTAATCACTGTAATCCATATCTGGTTTCTTCCAAGTGTATAAAAGACATAACGATTGTTTAATTCAGTTTGTGAATGACAGGTTTATCTTCTTCATAAGTTGAATTATCAAATATAAGTTTTTGTATAACAAGTTTCCCTTATTGCAGAAATTTATAAATCATAAAATTGTTATGATTTTTTATGTCTTGTTTGTCCTGTAAATAACTCAAAGAGCAGCTTAGCCAATCGTTTACAAAAAGCTTCTGGATCAACCGGCGCGAGTTTCCTTCCTCCGACCAGCTTCGAAGACATCTAACGCAAGACAAACTAGTAGCGTTTCCAGGTCAGTTAGTCATCTGTTTAGTATATTTATTAGTAGTTTAGTTTAGTTATAAGTTTAGTTAGATATATATGTAGAATTAGTTTATTAGATAGTTTAATTTCAGTAGTTTTATTTCTTATTCGTAAAATCAAAAAAATCAAAAATATCTCTGGCTGTCTTAGGACAGAAAGCATTTGAGTTTTACAGGTTTTATTTAAATCTGCCACTTGTAGATGCTGTATATTTGTGAATAAGTTGTAATTCAACTAGTAGTTAGATGGTTAACTAGTAGAGTTAGTGTAATAGTAATTAGTAGAATAGTTAGCGTAGTTTGTATTTAGTTTTAGTTTATATAGTAGTTAGTTTTAATTAGATTAGTTAGATTAGTGTATTAGTTTATTGTTAGTTAGTTTAGGTTAGTTTTCTCTTTGGTTTTTTCTTAGGACCTTAGAGCGACCAACGGAGCCGTTAAACCCGTGAGGGTGGTTCATTCCAAACAGCTTGGGTTATTTAGACAACCCCGAACCGGTTCCACTCTCTCAATTGACGGACAGACAATTTTGCCCGTCAACAGTTGTTTAGTTAGTTTTGTTTTATTTCTGTTCATAAAATTATAAAATCAACAAAAATATCTTTCTCTGTCTTAGGGCAGAATGTAAATGAGTTTTTTCAGATTTTATTTAAATCTGTAAATTGTAGATATTGTACATTTTGTGAATAAGTTTTATTTCAGTTAGTAGTTAGATAGTTAATTAGTTAGAGTTAATATAGTAGTAGTTAGTAGATTTCATATATAGAATAGTTAGATTAGTTTAGTTTGTTTTAATAGTTAGTTTTAGTTAGATTAGTTAGTTTAGAATAGTTTTTCTTTTTCTTTTTTTTGTTTTCTTAGGACCTTAGATTGGCTAACAGAGCCACTAAACCCGTCAGGGTGGTTCATCCCAAACGTCTTGGGTTATTAGACAACCTCGGACCGGTTCCACTCTTCCAGTTGACGGATGGTCAATTTCTCCTGCCAACACAACCCACAAAGAGTCTATCATGAGCTAACTTTGTTGTTTTTCAAGCTTTCTTTGAGATCCAAAAACAACATCCGGCGAGACTGCATTTATGATTTTTTATCTTGTCCGGATTAACTAAGAAAAGTAACCATTATGGAGTCTTCTTTAAGCCCTTTTCAGACTCCTTAAAGATGAAAAGATTGCCAAGTTACCTTGTTTCTTCACACTCGTTAAATTGGTCCAGAAGAATGTTCCTTAAACGGGTCTTCTTTTAAGCCCTTTTCAGACCCTTTAAACATGAAAAGATTGGCGAGTGATCTTGTGGGCTTTCATGCTCATCAAACTAAAATTTGAAGTCACGTCTGTTCGATGGTAGTTTACCCCTTTTTCGGTCTGAACGGTCAATTGTACGAACAAAGGTATACTCTATAGAACTTATGTTCTTTAGAAGAGTACTCTCAGGTACAATTTTATCCCTTTTTCGGGCCTGAGGGACTAAACTTATGAAAAAGAAACCCCCACGGAGTCCATAGTTAAGCTCTTTTCAGACTCCCTAAAATTGAAAAGATCGTCGAGTGACCTTATTCTTTCACACTCATTAAATTGGTCCAAAAAAATATTCCTAACGGAGTCCATAATTAAGCTTTTTCAAACTCCTTAAAAGTGAAAAAATAGCCGAGTGATCTTGTCCTTGTCACACTCGTTAAAATGGTTTTGAATCAATGTCTAATCGGTGCTAGTTTAGCCCTTTTTCGAACTGAGTAGACTATCTTCGAAAAAGGTACCCCAGTGGAGTCTCCTTTTATGCTTTTTTAGACTCTCTAAATATGAAAAACCATTGAGCTTACCTTCTCTGGGCTCATTAAACTTACATCGAAGGACGTTACCATTGTGTGTTCTATCAACCGCAT
>JASDQU010507372.1:13898-43594 GCA_032191745.1 Picea mariana
TGTTCACGACTACACTTTATATAGTTATATGATGTGGATCTACAGTGTATTTGATTGGTAGCCATGCATTCTATTTTATCCCGAGCATGGGTATGCCCGCCTCGGTGACACATTTGTTATTTTGCAGACGGCACCTCCTGGTTCCTGATCCTTGGGCTCAATCGTTCCGCACATCAGTAAAGATTAGTAATGTATTTCGGCCATCAGATGCTCTTCTGACCTCACACATTAGGGGAATTTTTTATAACCCTAAATTGCACCACACATGCTTACCTGGCATCAGGCCAACTCATATCCCTTCTTTTCCAAAAACTACTGAACAACTCTTCTAAAAACTCTATTTTTAAAATGTACATGCTAGTTGGCCCACTACAGCCCGCGTGTATCTACAAAGTCCATGCTAGCAGGCCCACTATAGCCCACGTGTACCTTCAAAATCATGAAAAAAAGGAAAGTTGCCGACGAGACAAAAATCTATGGGTCAGTTAATTGAAACTCCCGGCCATGCATGGCCGAGGGTTCGTCCAAAACCCTAGATCCTTCTAGCCTATAAAAGAAGGGGTAGGGGTACCATTTGGAGAAGGAAAAAATATAGTGAAGAAACTCTGCCCATTTACGTAATCCATTGTCCCAACCCTTTAGCCTTTCCTCATGCCAAAGGAGATTTAATGCAAAGCAATTGAAGGACAGAAGAAGAGGAGCCCAGGATCAGGTTCAAGGAGCGGTGGCTGGTCTCATCTTTGATTGTAAGTTGATTCATTTTCAGTAATAAAAAGAATACTTTTCCCGTCCCAATGCATGAATTGTCTATGGTTTGGTTAATTTATGCTTGATTTCTAACCCTCGAGTAGAGAAGTAGCATGCATGCATAGTTGTTATTTGTCTTGATTGTAGGTTATCTGTGGAAGGAGCAACACAAGAAAGTGGCCAAAGTGCAACAGAGGATCTACATCAAATGTCGGTAATAAGGTTGGTGGTTCTCTTCATGCATTTACTATGAAAGAGGGGTTTTAATCTTGGGTTGTAGGTTAAAAAGTAATTTATTTTCGGTCAAAATATGCATGCAAGTCTGACCCTAGTTTGCTAGTCCGTAGGGTATTTTTCCCAACAACACCATCTCAACAGCTTACAAGATTAGGTCGTATATCAAAATATTACAACTCGATACCCTATATCTGTCTCTAGATTTCTCTCCTAATTATCTAGGCTCTCAATTCCCCTCTATGAAACCTAGGTATCTATATTTATACATTTATGGCTCATCAACCATTACAATGTATTGCAAAAACCCTAACCCTAGCATCATTAGGTCTTCCCAGAATGCACATGTGCTTCTCTTCCTTCAAGCTATTGCTTTCCTCGTGCATGCCTTACTTCCCAAAATATCCTTTCTTTATACTTTGGCCTCTTCCAATAGTCCCCCAACATTGACATGTGGCTCATCTAGAGCCACCTAACCTTTGTGTGCATCATTGATATCTCTGGAGATCACTTGGAACTTCTCCATGAGCTATGCTTCTTATCTTTGAGCCTCCATGGTCTTTTCTTTGAGTGCGTCTAATGCCTGCATTGCAATCTCGTCGCTGATCAACCTTGCATATTATACCTAGGTCTAATCCATATATGTCTTGGCTTCCTCTTCCCATGCAATGAATTCCATTATTCGGTCCTGGAGCAGTTCCATTTGATCTTAGCACTCATTTTTTTGCATCTTCACAGTGGTGAGTTATGCCTGCAGATTCTTCATGTTTTGAGCCCCTTTGACATGCTCTATGATTGGCATGGTCTTATGCTTCTGCTTTAGGTATTGTGTAGTTGTGCTTATCCTTTCTTATTATTGGTCCCACTATTGGACATGTTGATCCTCTTCCATCTTCATCTAGAACTGTGTTTCTTTGTCAAAAAATTTCCCTGCTACATGGACATGTCGTTCTATCTCCTGTAGTTTCTTTGTTGCCTCCTGCTTCCTTTGATCCCTTACCTTCAGTGGAGTGGTAGGTGTGAGTTTCTCATAGATATTCTCGATATCCTATTGGTATTTATCGATTGTCTACACAATATGATCAATATTTTGTGTCATTGTGAGTTTAGCCGCATGCGTAGTCTTTGGAATCTTCTCACAGGATACAGCTAATTTCTACTACAATCCCTTCACAAATTCCCTCTCCTCTTTAGTTTTGAGCTTGGCCTACTCAAATATCAATTCCAATTCATATTGTTTATCCTTTACCTACTAAAGTTCGGTTGTGTATGTGCATGCACGAGACTGTAACTCCTATGTAACGCTGACCTGCAATTTATATAGGTCTTTGGTTGGTATCCACGGCAATACCAACTACAATTGCACCAAATCCTTTAGGGGTGTCTACCCCATGTTCTCATCCATGAGAAATATGTTGGGTGTAATGTGAAACATTGAACTTGGTTATGGTATTGTTTTTATTGTATCCCTCTTTCTTTCTTCATGTTCTCTTCTTGTTTGTGATGTTGATGGTCACATTTCTATGTTGTTGCCGGCTTCCTTCGCTTCCCCAATATTCCTGAGGAGTAGTCGCATGTCTTCTAGATCTTCTTCAATTATGTCCCTTTGACACATAGCATTCTCAAAATTCTTGAATGTGCAATCTTGGACCAATTGGGCTACCATTTATGCCTCATCCTATGTGATCGTGTATTCTAGAGGTGTTCTATGCGCCTTCATCTTCTTGCACGCACCCGTCCTCTGAGTAGTTAGTTTCTTAGTCAGTCCTGGTTCTTGTGGAGTAGGACTTGGTGTAGTCCCCTACACCACTTCGGTCTATTTCTACTATACTCAGGCCACCTGAGTATTTTTCTTTTTCCCCATCTGGACTCCTATCTTTGTTGTCCCCCTTTTCTTCTGCTTTGGTTTTGTCTGGCCAAACCTTGGTTTCTTGGGCACTGTGACTTCCTGGGGCTGTGCCTATTCTTATCCTACCTCCTTATCATGTGTAGGTTCCTTCCTTACCTCATCCTCTTCTACCCCTACAAGTATGTCTCGAGTGAGGACCGAAATCCTCCATTCGTCTTCCCAATCCTTGATGACCATTTCTATGTCTCCCTTCATGATGCAATAGTGCATTTGTAGCCATTGTTTGTTGGGTTCCTTCTGCACCTGGATCCACATAGCATGTTGAGTGGACTTGAAGTCATCTATGCCCTGGTAGTATGAAATAGCCTGCAGTGTTATCCTCCAGATGTTGGCAATGGTCTCCTATATATCGCAAAGATATCCTTTGAATATAGTTGTGTTAATATTTTTGTTCCTAGCGTTCGAAGTGGCACCAAGCGATAAGTATCTTGCTCCATGATTGGGTTTGGTTCTAGTGGATAAAAATACATAATTTGGTTCCTTCCATCCCATAATGGCTATGAGCATGATCATCCATGAATAATGAAATTATGTCCCCAGATCCTGCGCATCCCTGCAGTCATGTAGAAACAGATTCAAAAGATAAGGGGCCCAGTTGATTGTGGTGCCCTTGACACATTGTGCTGCAACTATGACAACCCCGGCTGGGACTTCCTCCTTGTGGCATTTTCTAAGCAGCTTGCAAGCCATGATTTTCATGGACATTCTTTTCTTGCTATCACTGATATGTTTCATAATGATTCTGTGCGTCCCCCTTTCAGTGTCATATTTCTTCTTCATATCTTTAGCGAGTTCTTTCTCCCTTTTTTTTTCGTCAAGGAAATGTGTGGTCTCCATGCCACATGATGGCAGTCCTGTGATGTGCACAATGAGCTCTACATCTATTAATATGATCTTGTCCAGCCACAAATCTTCGCCATGTGTGACTTCCATCAACTGCTTGACACAATTGTTTGCATGTTTTCCTCTGCCAAAGTGTGGTAGGTCCAACGGACCTAAAATCACAATTTTTTCCAGTCCTACTTCCCACTGGAGTGGTTTATGAATTGGTTCCCCAAAGGGATCTACACCCACTGTTTGTAGGTATACTTCCTTTGTGAACTTCGGGAGCTTGTCCATGTCTGTTACATCATGGTCTAAGTATTTTAACTTCTCGAAATAACATAGCAAATCTACTTTCACTTGTACCCATTCTGGTATACGCGAAAAACCAATTGTTGTTGTGGGTTGTCTGCATGGTGACCTAGAACCTGTTGCTTATCCTTTCATGGTGGTGTATGAATCGAGGTTCCATCCTCCATTGGTCATTCTTCGACATATTGTTCCGATCATCTCATGACATCTTCCACTGCTCCCTCCTGTGGGTGTTCTGACATGGTTTTCTATGATTCCTCTAGCTCAACTACTTCTTCCTAATTTGGAGTTGTCCCATTGACTCTCGGAGCTTCCTCAGGGTTTTCTAGTTGCGCTTGACTGCTTGCATCCTCATTCTATCAGCCATACTCCTCTTTTGACCTATCGATGTTCATGCACATAGGTATTATCTGTTGGGTTTCTTCCATCATGAGTGTCAAGCTTCCTAGTGTAGTATCTGGTGATGGGATTTCATCCACATTGATGACTTCTAGCGGTTGTTGTTCACTTCCTTTCAAATTCGTTTGTGCTCTAGTCCTCAGTCTAGGTTGTTTGGTATTCTGGCTCTATTATGCTTGTTTTGTAGGTGCCATGTTGGTAAAGTTCGATCATCCTTTGAGCTCAATGGCCTTTGAAACCTCTGTAAACTTCACTCTGTGCTTCATATTCTCTATCACTCTCTGTCTCTTCTAGTTTCTCAATAAGATTTGTGTTCCCACATCCTTGCTTTGTATGGGAATCATGTGAAGCTTGTAGAATACATTATATTTATTACAGATTCAATGAACCTCTGGTTCCTTCATACTCGCCATTACTTTCCTTCGCGTCTCCAGTTGATGCAATTAATGTGGCGTCTCGTCAGTCATTCTCGGCATTCAATTCTGCGAGCCTCCGTCACTTAACACTTATTTTGTTGTCTTCTCCTTTCCCTCTTATTTTCGTGTGGAAATGACCATTGTCCTTGTCTTTGTTAGGCTCATATTCCAAGTGTGTGTGATCCTTCTCGTTTTGGTGCACTGTACCTCTGTTGGTACCATTTTCTATCCTGCTTTGTTTTTTTTATTTTTTTTACTGAGCGGTAAATTTCAAGTTGTGGGTGGTCAAATGTCCTTGTATAGCTTCATCCAACTCCCATTGATCATTCTTATGAGTTATGTGCCTCCTAAGACCCTCAACTATACAACACCCCCATCTATGACAATTTTCACTTCGTACGGTCCTAACCAGTGCATTTTGAGTTTTCTTGGATGTTGCATGGCTTTGCTGTCATACATCAAAACTAAGCCTCCTTCCTTGAAAGTTTTATTCATGATATGTTTGTCATGCCACACTTTTTCCCTTGATTTATGAACATGTTGGTTGAACCCAACTAAGATTATATCTTCCTCTATGATCATTAGTTGATTCATCCTATCCTGTAATGTGCCTCATTCTTTCATGTGTGTAATTGTTGCTACGCACATACTGGGTACCAAAAATTCTAATGGCACCACTGTTGCTTGTCCATATACCAATATGAATGGTGTGTGTCCTATCAACTTCTTGCATGTGGTCCTGTATTCCCATAATACTGCTGGAATTTTGAGGTCCCAATCATCCCTGTTGACATTATAGATTTTTGGCAGTGCGTTTTCCAAGATTTTTTTAAATGATTCTACTATTTTGTTTGCTTATATATGATATGGTGTGCTATTTTGATCATGGACATCAAATTACTCAGTCATAGCCTTTATGGTATTGTTAATGAATGGAGTTCCTTGGTCACTCATAAAAATTCTTGGGCAACCAAATCTAGTGATTACTTGTTCAGATAGAAAGTGTGTTGTTGTTTCTATGCTGCAATCTTTGACCGGTGCTTATTTTTCCCATCTTGTTAGGTATTCTGTCATGGTGATAAAGTACCTTTCTCTGGTCCTCTTTGTTGGTGGGTAATTTTTCCCACAAAATCTATTTCCCATTTTTTGAATACCTACAATGTTACCTATGGTCACAGTGCCATATCGTCCCTTCTATTGGTTTTACCAACCCTCTAACAAACGTCGCATCTTTGGCAGTACTCCTTCAACTCTCTATGAATGGTTGACCACCATAGGCCTGCACGCAATACTTTATGCAACATATTTTTTCCTCCATAATTTCCTCCTGCTATTCCCTCATGGGCTTCTGCTAAAACCCTTGGTCTTTCATGTTCTAGCACATATCTTTGCAAGATGCTATCTACGCCCATTTTGTATAAGTGTTATGCGATTAGTTGATAGTCTGCAGCTCAGACTACTAGGTTTTTCTTTTACGCGGTGTTATATTCATGTGGCTCAGAACATGTACTCAAGTACTGGATGACGTCTGAAAATTATTCATCGACAATCTAGACTGAAAATAACTGTGTCCAAAAAGTTGTCCTCTAAACTTGTAGGTTCCTCTCCGTTCATGACCCTTGATAGGTGGTTAGGTCCTGCATTTCACTTTCCTGGCTTGACTATTACTTTAAAATCAAATTCTTGAAATAGGAGTAACCATCGAAAGATTCTCCCCCCCCCTCCCAACATTGGATTGTTGACTAAGTATTTAAGAGTTGAGTGATCTGTGAACATCTTAAATTTTTTTCCTAGTAAGTATTGTCTGAACTTCTGTAGTGCATAGACCATAGCTAGGCCTTCCCTCTCTATAGTGTTATAGTTCTACTCTGATTCTAATATTTTTCTTCTCATGAAAATTGTAGGATGATCCAAATCTCCTGCTCCTGGTTGCACCAAAATAGCTCCAAGTGCAATGGATGATGCATCTACATGTACGTGGAATGTCTTCTCCCAGTTTGGAAATACTAGTATTGGTGCGGTGACCATTTTTTCTTTCAATGTATCCAGACCATGTTGGCAATCTTCATTCCACTGAAACATTGTATCCTTCCTTAATAATTTCTCCATTGGCATGGTGATCTACGTGTACCCTTTGATGAATTTTTTGTAGTGTCATGTGTGTCCCAATGTCGCTCTTAGTTGACAGGATGGTTTTGGTGGTGGAAAGTTAACAATTAGTGCAATCTTTGTAGGATCTACTAGTAATCCTTATTTGCATACTATATGGCCCAATAGTATCCCAAACAGTGTTATGAAGATACATTTCTTGATGTTTAATGATATATGGCACTACCTACAACTTTCTAACATCACCCGCAAGACATCTACATGATATTTCAATAGACTATAAACTGTCCAATCGTCCAAGTATACTTCTAGAAATTGGTGAATGAATTCCTTAAATGCATCTATGACTACTCTGGAAAATATTGTTGGTGCATTATTCAGTCCAAACAACATGACTGTGTACTAGTAGGATCCCCATTTTGTAGCAAACGTGGTCTTGTATCTATCTTCTTGTGCTATCTTGATCTGGTGGTAGCCTAAGAATCCATTGGTGAATGAGTAAACTTTGTGTCTGCCTACGTTTCCAGCACTTCATTCATAAAAGGTGTAGGGAAAGGGTCATGTAGGCATGCATCATTCAAATTCCTCAAGCCAATGTATATTCTTATCCTGCCTTATTTTTTCTCCTGAACTACCATCGGGCTTATCCATTTTGATTCTTCCACAGGTTCTATGATTCCAGCTTCGAGCATTCTATTGATATCAGCTTTAAATTTATTCTTGTATATCGGGTTTAGTCTGTATGGTCATTGTCGAATTGGTCTTGCTTCCTCTCTAAGTGGTATCTTCATTTCTCCTAGCTCTCCTGCTATGCCCTTCATTTCTGTAAATGTTATGGGGAATAGATCGTTGTACTCGCATAGTAATTTTGTTATGATTTATATTGTTTTATCATCCCAGTAGTCTCCAATGCTTACCATTTTGGAGTTCTCTACTGTCCCAATGTTGAATTTCTTCACCTTGATCGGCACAAAAATTACTTTTGATTCGAGAGGTGGACCTTCCACTTCTATTTCGCCTTCCACTTCCTCGATCTGAATATTGTGTGGATCGTATTGACCTGGTACTTCTTATTGCACATGGTAGCATAACAATTATTTCACTGTCTGTCAGTTCCGTTGTTGTTCCCATTTTATGAGTTTGACTTATTGTTCCTTAATGAATATGACCCCTCTTATCTTCTTAAGTGTTTCATCTATGTTGGGGTTCTCATGCTCAAATGAGAAAGTGACTGTAAAATTTTGTTGCAATATTGTATAGCTTGCGGTTCCTCTATGCAATTCTTAGTCCGTATACCAATTTGTTGGTATGCCTTCTAAGGTATGTACAAAATGATGCAGCCATTCCTCTGGGGGTGTTATTTTCCATAGTTTTTTTCACTTCTCCAAGTGTTCCACTGGTGCCCCCTATCCATCGTACTTTTGCTATTGGTTTCTTCTCTTTTCTGCACCAAACCTTATACGCAGTAACCACTTGCATTGGTACCAGTCCTTTATCGTTTCTTTATGTGCACCCCACCATCTTGCAGGTGTGGCCTTCAGTGTTCTATTGAGTGCTAAGAGTCTCTAATTTTCTAGCACTTCATCCTCGTACTGTGCCAAGAATACTTCTAGATCATTTACTCCATGGAAGTTGGGTGGTTCCCTCCTCTCTGTACCTATCCATCTTACTGTGCTGTCTATTCTTACGCATATTCTGGTGGAAACTTCATGTAGCCTTTGTTTCCAATTTTCTAACCCTGTATCTGAGTCTGTCACACATGAAGTAATGCTTCTCCAACTAAGTATCCCATCTACAGTTGGGTTTACATAATCCTCATCATGTGTAGTTGTTTTGTACAATTGATTTCCTCTAAGTCTAAGAAAGTAGATTCTACAAACATTTCCCCTTCTGATGGGTCTAATGGCATGATGACCCTATGTTCCCCTGACTCAAATTTCATGTTTCATGTATTTAAGTTAATTATGGCCTGGTTATCAAACACCCAATCCAAGCCAATCAATGTTGTATATGGTGTTGTGTCGTCAACTATTTCAATCACTTCAAAGTCTACTTTGGTGCGCACTCCATCCAGGTCTAATGTTACTCCTTTCAATCTGCCAATTGGTAGAACTCTGTGTCGGCTTGCTAGTTTCAGTTGAACAGGTGAATATCCTAATGTGGAATCTCCCATACATTTCCATGTCTTCTTGGGTAATACATTAACTTCAGATCCTATATCTAGTATGATATCTCCCATGTTGAAATCTATGATGTTGGCATTCATCCTGAAATCCCTACTTGTTCTTCTCCTTATATGTAGGTGATTGACAGTGTTTTGTTCTAGTTTTCCTTTTGTCTCTATGCTACATATTTCTAATATATTTTGTAATATTTTGACAAAGGATGGGACATTAAATAGTTTTACACATGATTGTAAAAAGCCTTTTATTGCACTTACTTGTCCCATGGGCTACATTTCTTTGGTATGATCCAACAATGGAGGCATATCATACTCTGGCACTTCCTTATGTTGTTGTGCAGTTGAATTCAATGCGGTATCTTACTTCAAGAATTCTTATCTGGCTTGCTTAAATGTTTCCTTCTTGTTCTACGCATCAAATTGTCTCCTTGGTTCAGCATTCTTCTTCACCCACTGGTGTTGTATTAGATCTTGTCAGGCTACATTGTTTCCTATTTTAGCTCCTCCATGTGTAACTATGTTGATATTTCATCCTTCATCCCTCGCTTCAGCTAAAATCCATTGAAAATTTTGGTTGTTATAGTTCCTCTTTTCCTAGATCTTCCCTAGTAACGTAGGACATTCTTCCATGTCATGATCCGATGCGTGACAATACATACAAGTCATTGGTGGAAGTGGACATTATCTTGCATAATGTCCCAGTTGTTGACAGTTGTGACATACCACTGGTCCTCAACCTCTTCCAAAACCTCATCTTTCTCATCCTCCACCTCTATAGCCAACTCGATCTCCTTGCATATGGAGGCACCTGATTGTATTGCGCGGTATTGTACTGAGGTTGTGCTATGTTATACTATGGTTGTGTGGTATTATATGGTTGTTGCGTAGTATTATATTCCTACAACATAGTGTTGTATGGGGATGGAACTTGGTTAAAATGTGGTGTGGCTTACCTAGACATCATTTCTGCCTGCACCTTGTATCCATTTGTTGTTCTCTCTCGCATCAAATCCATAGTTCTAAAATCTTTGTCATCATGTCCCACTGACTTGCAAAAGTTGCAATATGAAATATTTGGGAATGTCTGGTATTTCTGCATCATTGGGCCATGATATGGATCGTGGACCAGTTTCTTACATATTTTGCACCATAGTCCTCTTGTTGGTAACAGATTTGGCATCCATGCGTCCATGTACTGTGCGAATGTTGGACATTCGTTTTTGTGGTGTCCCTTCATCCTACATGTGGTACACCAAACAAATTCCCATTTGTCCTTACTTTTGTTCTAGTTTAGATGAAACTTTAAGTTCTTCAAATCCTCCTTCGGCTCTTCGATTGCGAGATCCGTCTGCTGATATTGGTTTTCTTCCAGTTGCATGGTTGCCTGCAGAGACTCTTCTTATGTCTGAAACTTATGTTGTCGTAATGGGTATTTTAAGTGTGGTAGTAGTCAATTGATGAATAGATGCATGTGTTTCATATCGGTCATGAGATATTTCAACTTTTCTTTCAATCTCTTGAATCTTTGATCAATATCCCATACGGATTCTCCTGGTTTCTGTCTAATTTCTATCATCTCATTCATGTACTGATCCTCTGAACTTGGCTTCTGAAACTCATTTATCAACAATTTCTTGATGTCCACAATTATTCTGGTTGTCCCTAGTGGATTTTCTGTAACTAAACTCATATACCAATCCAATGTGTGATCCCTTAGTGTAATCGCTATTTGTGCAAGTTTGGTATCCTTGTATGTGATCTATTTTTCTTCCCAAATATTTTTGTAGATAAAAAAATGTTTTTCCAGGTCCTTCAATGCTTCTCCTTTGAAATCAGGTAATCTGATGGTGGGATCATGTCCTGCCATCCTAAATGTTGAACTACTACCTCCACGTGGTGTAGATACTTGAATAGTGCTTCCCAAAATGGCTCCTCTAGTTGTTGTTCCTTGTGTAGATGTACTTCCTCTTGTCTTCCTACTTCCAAAATTTGGTTGTCTAAACAATAGTGTTCTCTTTGGTGTATTAGTCGCACATGGGTTTATGGGTTCCACATTGACATTAATATGGATAGGATTGATTTCTTCTCTCCCCACTCTTGGACCTCTCGTCTTCCTCTCATATGTTGCACGCAGGATTTCGTCAATTTTCTCCACAACCCATAGATCCTCTACTTCTTCTTCATCACTTTCCAAGCCTTCCCTTAGGGCCACAACTCTCTTCTTGGATTTCACCTTGTATTGGTAAGGTACTCCACTGCGTCTCTTTCCAGTTGTCGCCATGATCTGCTTGATCTAGTCATCGTCCATCATGATTGGGTCCAAGGGTTCCTCCTTCCTTCCTTTATCCATTTCACCCTCTATTTCTCCTCTTTTTGTCACTGCTTCCCCCCTTCCCCCATGCACTCAGGAAGTTTAGTTGTCTAACTCCATTGTCATTACACCTTTGTTATATATCAGTATCTTAATAGAAGTATATAATGATCGAATATACCTTCCTTGATGCCCTCACGTAGAAACTCTTGCTCCGCTACACTAGACAAATTCATTGTATTTAGTGCAAAGTTTGTTATAAATCCTGCTACAATACTGTCGAGCCAAAAATCTACTGCATGAGTGAATTTGTTGTTTACCTGTTATAAATGCTCAATTTGAACTGAGGTCCACTCCAACGGTCAGATCTGGTTTCTTGCATGGTTATCCTTCAACCTCAATATCCACTCCTACAATAAGTGTGAAAAATCATAGAAAAAGACTTCATGTAGATCAGTAAACATGTATTTCTTAAGATACTTGTTCAGTGTTACTTTAGGGTTTCTATTATCTTTCTATGCAAATTCCACCTCTTTTTTCTTCAACCATCTTTCAATCTCTACTTTAGTGGGATTCCACGGTCTCAACATCCCCTTCTAGCAACACATTCTTCTCATCGTTCGATTCAGTATTCCTTTGACCTTCCTTCCGCAAATATTACGTATTCTTTAATAGATTTTCAATAGATCCCATCTACTCAATACTATATTGTTCCAACCAATGACAATGGAACCATTTGTTGGTTATTATTCTTATTTGATTCAATACCTTTAACTTGATCGACCCAGGGTTCATGTCTACTGGGGTTCCAACAAAGCCTCTAAAACTATCAGCCCTCCTGGTAAACCAAAAGGAAACACAATGCACATAGTGCACTAGGCGGTCTCACCTGAGATAGTCTTAATGGGTGATTGCAATACTCAAGTTTTTGTAGTCCAGGATTGAGTGGAGATCTGAGAAGTATGCAATGAGAATTCTCTTTAACTTATTAAAGAAATATATTTTCATTCATGATTGTGCATGGGATATAACCAACTTCATTTATTCATCATACTAAGATCTACTTATAAATATTAAGGAAACACATGCATTCAATCACATAACACAAGTTTTATCGTGGTTCACCCCCTCCTAGGCTACATCCACAACGATCTGGCTCTTAATCTCTTTTATTATAGAAGTTACAAAACAATAGTGTCGCACGCTTTACAGCTCTTCTTAGTCGGGTTGAGATTTATTAGGAGGTGGACTAGATCACACCAGGCTCCTCATCCTGTGATCTAACCCCCTCCTGACTCCTCCTCATCTCAACAACTTACAAAATTAGGTTGTATATCAAAATATTACAACTCGATACCCTATATTTGCCTCTAGATTTCTCTCCTAATTCTCTAGTCTCTTGATTCCCCTCTATGAAACCTAGGTATATATATTTATACCTTTCTGGATCATCATCCATTACAGTGTATTGCAAAAACCCTAACCCTAATGTCGTTAGGTCTTCCAAGCATGTGCACGTGCTTCTCTTCCATACAACTATCACTTTCCTCATGCATGCCTTCCTTCCCAAAATAGCCTTTCTTTCCACTTTGGCCTGCTTCCAACACTCTGCCAGTGATTGCCTTGGGAATTCCCTAGATTGTTCTTAGGTTCCCTCCCTAATATAGGTAATTAAATTCCTTGTTATGATATTTCAAGACAACATGGTGTTGGTCCAACCAATCCATCCCAATTATACAATCATAGGAACCTAAAGGAAAGATGTTCAAATCTTCCTTGGTGCTCATCCCCTTCATGCCCACTAGACATGACTTAACCATCTCGTTAAATTTTCTTTTGGCTCCGGTAGCCAGTTGCACCAACCAATATTTTCCATGATTTCTTGGAAAATGAAATCTTTCCACCACATTAGGATCTATATAACTATGAATAGCTCCTGAATCAATTAAAATTGAAATGGTTTGGATGTTGATCATACCTTCCACTTCAATCATGTGTGACTAAAAATCGGCTTGCTTGTTGTCTAGGGCTACATAGATCTTGGGTACATTCCTACCCATTTCCCCCATTGTTTCTTCTTGATTTAAATTATGGAAAATTCTCACTTTTTCACTTCTATGGGGACAATCTCTATACATATGATTTCCCTGACAACCCCAAAATTGAATCAGTGGCTTCCTTAGCATTTACCCACCTATCTCAAACATTCTAGGCTCTCTAGAAGCTAGCTATCCCTGAGGACTATTTCTAAATAATGGTGTATTATTCTCGTTCTTCCTTTGTTCCATCTTGAACTTCTTCTTATATTCCCAAGATTTTTGGAAAGTTGGATTTCCTTTATGCTGATCATATAGGAATTTATCTCACATTGTGGTCTCCTCCAAAGTCTTTGGATCATCATATTGTATCTTTTCATTGTTGAAAGATGGTAACCCACTCAAATACCTCTAAATATTAACTATCTCATTCTTGATGAAGGAGACATACTTCAATAGTTCCAAAAAAATTCTTTCATATTCATCGATGGTCATACTTCCAATATTGATTTCAAAGAACTCCTTCATCTTTTTGTCATAGTATATCTTAGTCATGTATTTATTTTCAAAAAACTTCTTGAATTCCTTCCAAGTAACATTTTTTTCTTTAAAGTGATGCACCTGCACAAGTTGGTCCCACCGCATGGATGTATTTACCTTGAGCTGATAGATAGAAATTTTTCCTTCTGCATGTGAAAAATAATTATGCAATTTAAAGTACTTTCTCATGCCTAGTAGCCATGTCTCTGCATCTTCATCCTTCTTGTGCTCACCATCAAATGTAGGAGGTCTAATTTTTCTCATTTCTCCTCACAGCTCATCCACCCTAGACCTCTTCTGATTCTTCTTGACAGGGGATTGTAACATACCCATCCACCCATAGGCCAGGCTGCACCACTTGAATAGGTTGCAACACACCCAACGACCAACAGGTGGGGAACGTTGCATTCCCAAGACTCATTTCTCTAAACAAATCTCAAATTCTAACAAAATTTAATCAAAAAACAAACATGAAAGAACCACATGCATTAATCAAGATCCATGCCACAACATAAAAGATATCAACAATGTTCCATGCATAACAAATAGCTAGCAGACATGCACACTAAAAATACATATTTCAGAGATAATTAAATACACAGCGGAAATAAACATTATACAAAAAACACGGAGAGAACTTATCTTTGCAAGTAAATGTTCACCAACTAGCTACAGACCAAGGACGTTCCTCCCAACCATAGACATTGTTTTTCATTTACTCTCAAATGTAGGTCACCCACGAGCCAGGGCTATGAATCCACAAGGATGGGTCCTAGGCCAAGTCTAAACACACAACACTTAGCTAAGTAGCTCTCATGTTTCCCAACCTCACAGCAAATCCTAATTTCCATCTCTCTTTCCCCCTCAACCTACACAACCCCAAGAAATGAACACCTTTATCTTCCATGCAGTCCATGAGGTTGTTCCCTTTCTCTACAGGGCTCTAGTGCTACTGGCCAGGTAATCTCCCTACTAGAAACTCCAAGGACTCTCATTTGTGGACAGTTCCATCCAAATTGCCATCAAGATCATGCACACACGCATCCATTCCCTCCTGGAATTATCATTAAATCATTACAACCATTCAATGATGTATCTCCTCTTTCTTCCATTCATTTCCATGCTCAGCCCAAGAGCACACGAACTAGCAGTAGTGAGTGAAGAGGAAGAAGAACAAGGGAGAAGAATCACATCGGGGAACAAGAAGAAGTGCACCCAAGCAACCCCCAAGGAATGTTTATATAATCACAAGAACCAAGAACCACATGGCCTCCCCTAGGAAGCTTATGTAACCACTTTTCTCCATAAAATAAATTATGGGTAAATAAATAATAATAAAAATACTTAGCCCCTCAAGCCCCCTCTCTCATGGAATCGTAGCCCCCTATCTCTTTTTTCCTTATCCTTCTTGCAACCAGTGATGTATTTTTATTAATATATATGAATTATTGCATTTCCCAGGCACTCTGACCCCTTTTTGAGTTTACTGGCTTACTAGCCTAAGTCACAATTGCATAGTACATTATAGTTCATAAGGGTTAAAACTAGGATGTTACATCCCCCTCCCCTTATTTTGGCACTGTCCTCGATGCACAACACCATTCCAATGTTATTAACATTACAAATATAGGCTCTTTGGCATTAATCCATGTAGGCATTCCAGCCAACTCTTATATACATAGGCACTCTAGCCAAAACTTAAACATGTATACATAGGCATTCCAACCCAAAACATGTATAATAATTTCCAGAATTTATATCTCTGGTAGCAGTTCCAACCAACAAGCTATCCTTCCCTCTTAGCCCTGCACAACCCAAATAAATGAACCCCTTTCTCTTCCCTACAGTCCCTCAAGCTATTGCACTTCTCTCTAGGGATCCAGTGCACTCAACCAGAAATTTTCAGAGTTGTGGCTTCCAAAACTCCATCTGCAACAAGTCCATTGGACTTTCTTCATTCTATTCCCTTGTCATTGAGCTTGATTTATTTCTTTTGTTCTTTTTGCAAGATTCCAACTTCCATAGCCAACATCTTGTCTTTATTATAAAAAATACAATCATCATGAGATATTGTTATAATAATTTCAATCATAAATGTCAAATATGTTTTATACAGGAAAAAAAAAAATCCAAGCATGAGCTTTATGCTCATAGTGTTTGGCTTTGAAACTATAGATATTAGTCTTCCGTATGGGCTTACATCCCTGCCATATTCAATATGATCCTACCTGTAGTTTCCTTGATTTACATTCAGCCAAAACAATTATTCAGTAATTTATTAAATTATAATTCACAAAACTATTTTATATAGGAAAAAAACAACTTCCAAACATGATCTTCTTCTCATAATAATTTGGCTCTTGCAACAATAGGTATTGGCCTCCTCTATGGACTTTCAACATTGCCATATTCAAGACCCTTTCTTCTTGCAATTTCAACATTCCTTAGCCAAACAAATTGTCAATATCTCAGGTACACGCTATATATATATATATATATATATATATATATATATATATATATATATATATATATATTCATGGAAACAAGTGATCTCAGAATTGTTTTTTTTTCTACTACAATACATTTACTTGCATCGATCCTAATATCAATTAGAATGATCACATCATTACATACACATGTATTATCAGCCACTCTTTCTAGAAATATCACTCGGTCTCCCCCAACAAAGCTTTTATGCAATTTTTCATTATGTAGCTACTTTAACCAGCAACTTTCTTGTTGTAATATCTCACAGTTCCTAAAGTGTTTTCAACTTCATGAGTTAGCAATACTCACATCATTTCAATTGTTAGCATAATCATTTCTATGTTATATAATATATTCATGCATTCACCAAAATGCATTCAATAATTCCACTTGTAACATTTTTAATAGCTCCAAAACTGATCTTGAAATTGTAAAAACAACAATCCAACCACCTTCAGCTAATATTCATATTAAATATAATGCTTCTATCCATCATTACGTCTTTTCAGTACCACATACTTTCCATAATGTAGCAATTTACTACTAATTAAAATAACAATCAATGTGCCAATACCCATGTCCACATCTACACAATGCATCCATGCATTGACTACATAATACCACATAACTATGTCATGCATTTCACCATGATGAGTTGGAAGGTCTGGCCAACGACTCAACACATCATCCACACACTTCCTACTACTTTCATAATTATTTGGTTACCTTCCTTTTTCACCCAAACACATCACCAAGAATATAATCCTTAAGTGCTCTTCAGTGTTGGCAAAGAGGTTGAAATCCAAACATCATATATATGGTAGATACCATTGAGCACTCACATAGCACTACATCCCTTCCATATCCAACCATATTATGGTCTCACACATTACTATCTCTATGGATATTCATTGTTATAGAAGGAGTATGCTTCCTGAATTAACCCGATTATGATCCCATAACCAATCATAACATAATATGCAACTGACATTTTATCTAAATGCATTCTATCATCAACAACACTTATATACTCTAGGCCTTTGGCCATTACATATCAATTTAAATATTGAAAATTAATTGAGGGAATTCTTACCTCAATCCCCTTCAACATGTATGCATCAACAACAACTAATTGCATACCTTCCTTATTGTTATCAACCTACTTGTTGTTATCTGACCAACTGATATTTGTAGAATCTCATAGAATTCCTCCTTCATCATTTTGATCACCATTCCTGCCACCCTCATGGGTCTTCACCTAGATGGAAATCATAAGCAACAACAACATCCACGTCGTTAACCCTGGTATATCATTTTTCTTGAATACATAATCCATCATTAGTCATACTCAGTCAGTATCTCATAATAATAGACTATTCAAAGTTCACAAGAATGTTATATTCCTATCCAAGCATGTACATATGCAAAATTACACCTCCATATGCACCAAGAATTCATTGTCATCGTGCCTACTAATACATATGAAATTTAAATTCATTGTATTCCTCATGCACTTTAGTGCATTTCTCTTTTACTTCACTTATTTATTTATCTATTTCTATTGTAGTTGGTTGTCCTTGAATTCCTTCAGATCCCTATTGCCTTGCATTCTCCCCTTCTATTCATCTGCACTATAGTTCCCTGGTATGAACACTTTCCAGCCAAGTTCCACTTGGTCATTATATAATCCAAATAGTGTACTCAAATTGTGACAACTCCCCTTGGGTAGTCATGCCCAACTTACCTTTATGAGACATTCCAGCACCCTGGAATGAAGTAGCTCAAACATTCCATCATTCTACTACAACATTCTTGAATCAAATACTCTTACTCCTAGTTCTTAATTAGGCTACTTCATTAACATTTCCCTATGAAACCACACCTTTCAAACTTAATACCATTCCCCAATGGAAGTCCCTTTTCATTCAGTGACACTTTTCAAGTGAGAGAGCATTCCAATTCCTCTGCAATGGCATCCTGCTTCCACTGCGAACTCTGATATCAGAAGTGGATTTCTTTCACACTTAAGCTTTGCAACTGCCTACACATTTCTACCTTCGAGGCTATGGAGCCTTATTTTTTTTTCCTTCTATGCCCTTCAATGACATTTTTAACCTTCTAGCTTCATATCCTATGTGAGGGTTATTTCTTTTATAGTACCTTATCCAACTTCTGTAATATTTTTTATGCTTCCATGACTCTAATATCTTATCTTGTTCTTGAATTTATCTCATTATACCTCTAATATTGCCAAACCTGCAAGCAATCATCTGGTTAGAATTATACATACTATACAAAATCCTCAATTAAATTTACAGATACCTTTTATGTTTAATTTATGAAGAAAATTATATCAGTTATAATAGTTATCCAAAAATAGAATAATTCCAGGTCATTATCCTATGAATCATCTTTCCAATGACTAAAATTTCGCCCCAATCAGATATCAGAGTTGAAAGATAGGGATCCCTGAAAAATCACTTTCATCCCCTTGAGATGATACTGAAAATAAAAAATTACAAAGGCGCTTCCTTCAAACCAAGTTCCACATGACCACGGATCGAAACTGCAATCTTATTAATTCTTTAGTGCCTTCCTCTAGCGCTTTTCTCTTCATTTTGTACACAAGACCTTGTTCGAACATAATGTCTAAGGGATTAATCACCTTTTAGTGCCTTGCTCCATCTTCTTCCACACGGGAGCTTGTGCGAACACCAAGTCCAAGGGTTGGTTCACTTCCAGGCCCTTTTTACCTTAGCATGAGACCAGCCATGGGACCAAGTCCTCCAAAATTTGGCCTTCGGATGTTTTCCATTTCCAAAATATGATTTCCCCTGGAGTTACAATTCATTAAAGCCTTTAATAACTCCACTAGAAAAAATGGGCAGTCGATATTTAATTCCCTTTGAATGGAAAGACCTACCCCCAATATGGAGGCTTCAATGAGATCAACAACTACGAATTAATCAAGCATTGAGATGGATGACTCTCAACCAATTCAGAAATTCGACGCTCTGGGGCTCTGGGATATTTCCATTCTCGAGTCTTATACTTCCTTGGAGTGACAATCCTTTGAATTACTTACCTATGCTCCCTCTCTTGGATCCAATGGTCATGAAAACTCCAGGAGGGTATTAAATAAATGGACCGTGTGAATTTTCTACTCTGGGACTCTGGAACATTTCAACTCTCGAGTTGCTCAACTCCTCTGGAGTTATACCTGCTGAAGCAGTATTAAAGTGACAATGACTGCTTACCATCGGTTAACACCTCCACTTACACTATCCTTCCACTACTTGATCTAGCAGTCGAGAAAGGTCCCAAAGGGATATTAGATCAACGGCCTGCATGCCCTTGCGACTTCGGGCTTCGGCACATTTCATTGGTAGAAACCTGGAAACCCCCTGAGTTACATACTCCCGAAGATGACACGGCACGTTGACATCACCCAAGATGACATGGACCCTGTTGAGCACTCAACACACCCTAAAATTCTATATTAATTTTTTACTTTTGGGTACCACTTGATCCTTTGCACTTTGTGTTTTGGCTTCAGTATGAAAATGATACATGCACTTATTTTTTATGTTTTATGTTTGAATTTTCTAAAGATTTCCTAAACATAAAACAAAGAATCATATTAATTGTTAAATGGTCCTTAAAAAGCTAATTAGGGAATCGGCACACTAAATCTTTCCTCGACGTGCTCAGGAGTTTGACATTGGTAAATGTTAAAGGTGAAGAAAATAGTTTGAGAAGTTTAAAATAGTCAAACACTGATCTTCATCGGTATTGGAAGATGAAAATCTTTCTTTTTACGATTGAACTTTGGTAGGGGTATCGTCGAAGACTGAACCGTTCGGATTTGGCAAGAAAATGGAAAAGGTAAGCGTCATGCAAAAAGTATAGCGGTATTGTCGATTGCTGACATCCGACATGATTTTGACGTCGGGGAGTTACAAAATAAAATACATGTTAAATTTTACATTTTGAATTGTCAATCCCTGACACCACCCAAGTATAGAGAGTTTCAATATATTTTTCCTTTAGTGATTTTGATGTGAGTAGATCCCCTAAGTGCAATCCTTACCCATAATTGGAATGCTAAATTGTATGTTCAAATATTTTAAGTAACCCTGGGTTAATAAGCCACGTCAATGTCAATCAATATCGGAAGTTTTAGAGGGAACATATCGACAAATTCACATTTGTAAAAAATAACAATTGTAAAATCACATAATTTGTGCAAAAAACTCAGATAAAAGAACATAGTTAATTTACATAAAAAAGGGAACGAGATACATTCAAGAAGCTTCGATTTTTCATATAATTAGAAAATTTCCCACCAAACTTGGGCTACATACAAATAAATATCGTCAGCGTCTTCACTAACTGGCCCAGTCACAGTGAGAGTAAAAAACCCTTACGACAAAAGAGAAGAAATATTAAGAATTACTTCAGGGAATGCAAAGAAAAGGCTCTCCCATTATGCATCTCCTATGCATGCACCCTCTCCCGAACTACTTCTCGCACCCTATAACGTTTCCTTTCCCTCTTTCACTGCCATCCTCTGAGCCTCACGCAACTACACAATTGTGTCTTGAGCTTCTCGAATCTTTCTATGGAGCCAAATTGTTCTTCCTCCATGACCCTTTGAAGTCGATGCCTCCTAGTTCTTCACCACCAAATAGCTCAGAATCTCTCTATTTTCTTGGTAGAGATCAACTATAGTAAGTTGGGCCTGCTCTAACTGCTAGATGGAACTCTTAACGGAAGAACCCAGTTCTTTTTCCCTCCCCTTTTGTTCCCCACTTCCTTTACTGGTATTCCCCAGAAGCCCCGACCAGTTAGTAAACATCGTAGACCCCTCAGCAACGGGATGTACACTCAACTCATCTTGGGGGTGGTCTTCCTCCCTTTTTCCCGTGTCTTTCCTAGGTCGCCCTCTTCTCTGTGGTGTCCTCTCCTGTGGGGGTGAAACCTCTATCATACCTCTTTCACGCGTACTTATCTCCACCCCAACATCTTCTAGGGGCGTCGACGCCCTCTCTGAGATAAATCTTGTACCTCATATCGAAGCTTCAAGGACATTGGAAGCCAATAAGAAAGAATCCCAGGTACATTGCGGCTCGAACTTGACACTCCAGCTACCTCACAAACCCCGTCCCTTGTTAGGAGGGGATCCCATAATGCGACAACGTGGTGGCTCGGGATCCTACAGATAAGAACCACTACACTAATTTTCACCTAAATAAATGCACAATATCAACATCACAGAGGCACAAACTCAACTTATGCATGGAATTCCCCACATAATTCCTATAATTTATAGCCAAACAAAGAAGCAAACCAGAGCATGCCAAAAGAACACTCACGCTTCTTGACGAGATGCCTTGAAGAATTAACTTGTCACAGCTTCTCGTCAGATGTAATCTAGAATGCTTAAAGCCTCATTGATATAAGTTGCAGAGAATGTGCAATACGATCATTCCAATCACATTAAACTCCCCGACTCCCATTATTGACGAATGATAGTTGACACACTTGGTAATACAGATTATGGAGGCATTTAATGACTTCCTTACTACGGTATTCGACCTTCTGGGAGCATACACACACATTCTTAACCCTGGTGTCTTTTCCTAGTCCCAAAGGTCGAGCAGCTACTATGAGGGTTCTAATGCTCGTATCTGTCGTACTCAATTTTCCACACTATGGCGCGCTGACATGACTCGTTTAAACTGAAGAGGAGCATCGACGCAAATAAAAGACATCACAGGTCATTCAGAGGAGAAATAGGCATCACATAAGTATTAAACAGTTGATACTAACCAACTCCACAAGTATGCACCGGTCAAATTATGTTTGTTTGTACCTTATGTCATATTGCTTAGTTGCTAAACTATCGCAACCCCACTTGTAGGAAATATTCCCCAATCACCGAGAAAATCTTGCTTCGCTATCTCACCAATGAACCTGAAAGAAACATCGAAGCAGAATCGACGGAGCGATGAAGGATGCCAAGTTCCCCGAGTTCAGAACCCCTGATAATTTCATTGACCTAAATGATGTGGTCAAGCTGCATGTCGAACAAGATGTGCTATGAACCAAAGAGTTCTCAAAAATAGTCAATGCAAAGCTAGGGCAAGTGTGACAATTCACAGAACATCCAATCAAAGCCCAAACCATGATACAACAACTGAACTTTAGTTTAGTAAAGTATCGTGTGCATGGAGTAGACATCATGGGAATATACGTGGCCTCGATAGAACAACATAGATTTCCATGGGCCCAAACTTGTGAAAAATTGTTTGTCAGCTGGACTGAGTATGAGAGCAGTCATCCTTTCCAAGAAGTATCTCAGGTCGACTATTAAAGAGGTTGTTAGAAGATAATGCCACGTGGCAATTTTTGTTTTATTTAAACTACAATTAGACATTAGTTTTGGTTAGAATTTTATATTATAAATAAAGACACCGACCAATGAGAAAAGGGTCGATGGTTGTTGTATGAACTCTTTTTTTTTGGTTGTTGAGAATTATTTTGAGACTGGTATGAATTGAGAAGTCCTTATGGACCAAATACAAACTATTTTCATCAGATGCATGTGATTGGACTTGGAGAAAAGCTAATTCCTATCACATTTCATGAATGATGCAGTAATGAGTAAGAGCAATTAATTTTGTTGTCAAGTTATTTGGTGCAATGTATTGATGTTCTTTGCTTTAATGATGAAGATAAGTCATTGTGTTATTATGTAATGAATGGTTATGGTAGATGCATTATTTTTCTTGACATCATCTTGTTGCATATGTATTTTCTTTTTGATAGTTAGTTTCTCAGACAGTAATTGGATGCTCACATGGTTAATGTATTAGTACTAGGCATGTGGTATAGAGTAATTGTCTACATGTTGAGCAGCGGGTTATCCCAAGATTAACCTCTTCCCCAGTAGTTAAAACTCAATCATTTTGTTTTTCAAGTTGGTTTATACTGGCTTGCATCTCTCATATCAGTCCCACCCAAGAGAAAATGCAGAAGAAAATAGTCCTAACTGAAAGAAGAGCCTTCACAAAGAAACACAAAGCTCATCGATAAATTGCCTGGATCGCAAGATCTGGAGAACCATTCCACTTTAAACACTGCAGAGTCTAATTGGGCCTCAGTGAAGGGTTTGGTTCCTATTTTTGAGTCAAGGGGTTTAAGACCCATCAATAGAATTGGCTCCAGAAAGAGGGCCTAAGAATGAATGGCTCAATATATATTGTATCTATCATTTCGAACAACCTACAGATTCATAACAACCCACATGCATGGATAGTCTGTCATAAGATAGCCCACACACATTGAGTATCCCTGAAACGGATAACTCACCCCAGCCCGAGGAAGAACCTTTTCACCCCGAAATACCTTACGCCATTCCTCACGAGGAAGTGAATCAATTCAGGAGAATCACTAGAGCCTACGCCAGGGATGATTTTAGGGGCTAAATTTCGTTCATGGGCTAATTTTTCATGGTTTTTCCAAAAACGATATTCGCTATTTTAAAAATGATTCACCCAAATTCTATAGGATAAAATGATTTTACCTTAAAAATCACCAAAATTTTATAAAAACTATATAAAATCCTTAGAAATTTGAATATTTTTACAAAAATATCGCCAATCATTTATAGTTGGCATATGAAGGATTAGTAAGATTTGCCAAGGTTTCTACATTTTAAAATAAATTTCCATCCTTAAAATCATCCTTGGCCTACGCCCGACAGATCAATGTGTTGTCCTTAGCTCCCATACTCTCTCGAAGAAAACAACAAAGCAGACTAGTGGTTAGCACTCCCGGAGAAGTTTTTGTACAATCTGTAGAAGACTTAATAGATTTTGCAATTACCGAAATCCAAGAACCTCTTGATCTGATACCCGAAACTCCAGCCACCAATGTCTCCGAGCCAAATGACTTTTAGGAAGAAGAAGAGTTCGACTCAGATTCTAAAGATATGGAGGGTAATAATAACCATGAGAAAGAAAGGAAAATCTCTTTTCAAAGCAATCATCCCTGGTTGGCTGAAGACACTGTGGTCATTCCTAGATAAGTACATAATCTTCCCAACATCCAGAGAAACTGCTTCCTGAGTATGAACCTGAAACTTCGGGATTACCTAAAGATCATATCAAGAAGATCATACTCACGATTAGACTCATGAATGTCCAACATGAAGACGTAGTCTGCAGACTTTTCCCCTACATGTTTTAAAATTTAGCTTCCATGTGGTACTTTAATTTGCCAGTAAGATCGATAACCAGCTGGACTAAGTTCCAGAAAGACTTTCTAGATAAGTTTGTAGAAGAGACTACCACGAGAGTCGTGATGGTTGAGTTGTTCCTATCCACCGTGAGTTCGAAAGAGAGGGTCAAATATTTCAATCAGAGATTCACGATCATCTTAAACAAATTCCATCCCGTTGAAAAACCAACTCAAGAGTAACAAATCAAGGTTTATGCCAACGCGCTCCCAGCTTCTATTTCTATGTTTGTAAAAAGAGACACTAAGCAAAACCTGGCAGAAAATTTTGAGGAGGCCAAGACAATAGAATTCTAGATGAGAGGATGTAAAGAGGGCCAAGCCTACTTAGTGAAAAAAGAAAGCCAACCCACTCCCAGGAGAGGACTCCTTCTGACTAGACCTCCGGGAAACCGATTGAATAGACTCCTAACAAAGGTAATGGTGATATAAAATATCTACAATGCATGGTTAAGAAATCATCAAATAAAATCATAGACACGAAGAGAAATGTAGGGGAGGGAAACCAAGGCCAAATTCCCTATAAGCCTTTCTTTAAAAGAAACCCGCCTTTCAAAGAAATTGAACCTCCCCCTGCTAACTTAAATATCAATCTAGGGAATGTCATGTTTGATTCTTTCTGTACTTATCATCAAGAAAACTACTCTGAAAGAGACTGTCCTCAATGGGTACATGCCATGAATTTGATGGCCAATCAGTTTCTAGACAAAGTATCCCTGGTCAAACAACTAAGTAGTTTGGTTATGAATATGGCTGACCAGGAAGAAGTTGACCCACCACGAGATACAACCATGCTGATATGGAATCTCGAGCTGATCATGCCTTCCGATGATCTTTTTGAGTCTCAGGAACAACCTGTGGAAGTTTCGGTGATACAGACGCACAGTAAGGGTCTGCCCAGCTCAAAATATACCGACACCACCCAAGCTTCGCAAAGTAAGTTAAATCCCGACCAACCGAAAATTTCTTTCTCTCTCGGTAAAAAGCCTATAAGAATTCATACACAAGAGTCCCCCAAACTAGATTACAACGTGGTAGAAGATTTGAAGAAGCTAAAGGAAAATATTTTAGTTATGGATATATGCAAGACCCCTCAGCAGGAAGACTTTGTGTTATAGGCCTTGAACTCTGTCGGAAACCTGATGATGGGAAATTTCCCAGAAAGGAGTTTGAATCACATAGATCCGATGGGAAAACCAACTGTGAATACATGTTCAAGAGATATAAAGGAAAAACGTTTTGTTCCCCCGTTCCTCCTAACATTTGAAATATTCAATAGGAACCTTCACAATTGTCTAGTAGATTCTAGAGCATCCTCCAACATCATGCCCTTGTCTGTTTGAAAGAAATTGAATGTTGCTCCCCTCAAGAGTGATAAACATGCCATACAACTGGAGAAGACCTAGGTCAAGGTCATAGGAGAACTCAAATACATGATGATCAGAATATCAACGCACCCCACATTTCTGCAAGTAATTGCCATTATTGTAGTAGATATCCTAGAGGCATATGGGCTATTAGTGAGTCGAGATTGGTCTGAAAAGATAAACGAATACTTCAGTACGAACTGGGCACACCTCTAGCTACCAATGAAGGGATACAAGAACATGATCATAATCAATAGGGAGAGATATCTAAAACATATGGTCACTGACTTAGAAACCCCTAACGAGCCCTCGTCCACAGATTTCCCCATACTGGGTAATTATTCCTGGGAATCCTACTTCGGAAATTTCACCCCTCTCCTATCCAATGTTCCTCTTATCCAAAAATTCGAATTGATTTTCCAATAGAAATCATCGATATCGACAGGAGACATCCTTTTCTGCCAAAACTCGATGTTATAACTTGCGAAATAAGAGGTCAGGGAGAAAGAAACTAATAAGGGAAACGAAAATGGCGATCCCCGTTCACAAATTTGGACCCTTTATTTTTATGGATCTAAATCTCAAGAAGGGTCTGGAGCAGGATGCATCCTCATCAATCCTATTGGTAAATGTCATTTCTTGTTCTGTAGGCTAGAGTTTGAATGCACCAACAACATTGCCAAATATGAAGCTCTAGTACAAGGATTAAAGAATGCCATAGATTTGGATATCAAAGGATTGAGAGTTTTCAGGGACTCCAAAATTATTGTTAGACAAGTAAGAAATACTATACATTGCAATTCTCCTCATCTGAATAACTATCAGTAGGAGGTGCATAGGTTAATAGAACACTTTGAGGCTTTTAACATCACTGTGATCCACAGAACAAAGAATATTCTTGTTGATTCCTTGGCCACAGTTGCTTCTAGGTTGTCACCTTTATAACATTATGAAGCCTCTCGATTCACTATGGAACTTCTCTACAAACCGTCGGTACCTAATAACATTTCCAATTGTAAAGTCTCCTTATTGTAAAGTCTTCGAAGGAGATGAACAAATAATAAAATTCTTGACTAACCAAGACAATTTCAAAGACCTTCCTATTGACGATGAATAAATCCAAGAGATTTCCATCTAAATTGATCCTCATATGGAACGACCTATGGATGAATCAAAGGGTCACACGATCCCAAAAGGGATAGCTAATATAGAAAATATTTTTTATCTCAAGGAGCGATTTAAGGGACCCAAAAGCACAAAGACTAGTAGCTCTTGTCCCCTGCATCAAACTATTAATATTGAGACCCCAGTTAATCCAAAGAATGTGAATCTAGGAAAGAATATATCTAAAGAAGAGAGGAAAGCTTACCTCAAATTATTCAGACAATACCAGGATGTCTTCGCATGGTTCTATAGGGATTTGAAAACGTATGATACCTGCATCATTCAACACATCGTCCCTTTAAAATCAGAAGTAAAACCTTTCCAACAGAAGCTCTGAAAGTATTACCCATCCCTGGAGCCTCTTATGTATCAAGAATTAAAGAAGCTCTTATATGCCAAGATCAATTTTTAGGTTAGGCATTCTGCTTGGGTAGCGAACCTTGTTCCGGTGGGGAAAAAATCGGGGGAGATCCGCTTATGCCTAGATTTTAGGAACCTCAATAGGGCCTCAGAAAAAGATAATTACCTAGTCCCTTCGATGGAACAACTCCTGCAAATTGTATCTAGCTCGGAGATCTTCTCTCTACTAGACGGTTTCTCAGGTTATAACCAAGTCCTTGTTTCAAAGGAAGATCATTTAAAAACCACTTTCCAAACCAAATGGGAAACCTTCACTTATAAGAGCATGTTGTTCGGGTTAAGTAACGTAGGATCAACCTTCCAAAGATCCATGGACATAAATTTCTAGGGACTAATCAATAGATGTGTGGTAGTGTATCTAGATGACATAATAGTGTATTCAAAGAACAGAGAAGAGAACATCCAACACTTAACTCAGATTTTCAAGAGGTGTAGGAAATACGGTATATCCTTAAACCTAAGAAAACTATTTTTAGTGTCTAGGAAGGTAAGTTGTTAGGTCACATTATGTCGCATAGACCCGAAAAGGATTAAATCCATAGCTCAACTTCCCTTACCCCATAACAAGAAAGCTATGCAATCCTTTTTCGGGAAAAAACAATTTGTGAGGAAGTTCATTCCTGGATTCGTAGAAATCATCAAACCCTTACAAACTATGATTCGCAAAGATGTTGAATTTAATTGGGATGATGAGCAAAAAGATGCCTTCAACAATATCAAATCCACCATTTCCCGGGCCCTGGTGTTGCGAGGTCTCGATTTCAATAGAGATGTTTTCCTTTATACTTTCACCTCCGATCAAATGAGAAGACGCAGACAAGGTACTGAAAGAACTCCATGATGGCCCTGTCGGGGGACATTTTGCAGGAAACACTATCTCTCATAAGATTCTGAGAGCCGACTATTATTAGCCCACCTTGTTCAAAGACACTCATACTTATGTTATAAACTATAAGACTTGTCAAATAAGTGTTGGAAATGAGAGAAGAGAGGTGGTCCCACTCCAACCTGATACTGTCTCTTGTCCTTTCGAGCAATGGGGTTTGGATATCATAGGAGAGATCACATCAAGCTCCTCGAAACTGCACAAGTACATTCTTACTACCACTGACTATTTCATGAAATGGATAGAGGTCATTCCTCTGACTCATGCAAATGATAAGGTGGTAATCCAATTCATAGAACAACAGCTGATCATGAGGTTTGGTGTCCCTTTTGTTCTGGTATTCGATAACGTAGCATACTTTTCTTCCACCCTATTGACAAAGTTTGCTCTGGACAAAGGAATCATAATCAAGTACTCTGCAAATTACTACCCTCATGGAAATGGTGTGGGCGAATCAAATAATAAAAACCTGGTAAGGATATTAAAGAAGACGGTTATAGATAACCAAAGAAATTGGCATAATCTACTCTATAATGATCTATGGGCCGATAGGGTCACACCTAAGGAAGCCATAAGAAATTCCCCATACTTTCTAGTCTATGGGAAAGAATCCATCCTCCCAAATGGACTCTATATCCCCTCTCTTCAGCTGGCCCAAGATTCCAACGAAGAACCCTTATCAACCATGCAACAAAGGATTAACACTCTGCTCATGCTAGAAGAAGAGAGAGAAAGGGCTAAGTCGAAATTCCTAGCTCACCAATAGATAGTGAAAAGATGGTTCGATAAGTATAAAGCTAAAGAAAATATTTTTGAAGTAGGAGACCTAGTCCTGAAGTGGGACAGAGCAAATGAGCCTAAAGAGAAACATTCTAAGTTTTAGAGTCTATGGATTGGACCTTTCTAGATAGCTGAGAAAATCGGTGCAAGAACTTATCGATTGCAGAGTTTGAGGGGAGAAACTGATGCCCTCCCAGTAAATGGTCAATCCCTAAAACAATAATTCCAGTAACTATATATATATATATATATATATATATATATATATATA
>JASDQU010507372.1:72879-89477 GCA_032191745.1 Picea mariana
AGTAACCTTTAAATACCAACTGTCTCCTTGGAGTTGTGTCAACACATGTTCCCTCAGATTGACCTTTAAGGGTACCAAGGAGAAGATACGTGGTCTCCTACTCAAGGCAGCTGCGACCACATTTTCCTTTCCCTTGATGTATGAAATACCAAAATCATACTCACTCATAAACTCACTCCATCGTCTTTTCCTGGCATTCAGATCCCTTTGAGTGAAGAGATGTTTTAAACTTTGCTGGTCCATTTTGAGCTCAAAGTTTCACCCTACCAGATAGTGCATCGAAAGTTTTAGAGCTAGCATTATAGCTGCCAACTCTAAATCATGAGTCGCATATAGCTCTTCGTGTTTCTTCAACTTCCTGGATGCATAAGCTATCACTCCTCCATCCTGCATTAGCATGGCCCCCAACCCTTGCTTCAAGGCATCTGTGCATACTGTGAAGTCCTTTTCCATATCCTCACTCATAGAATTGGTGCACTAGTTAGTAACCTCTTAATCTCAATGAAACCACTATCACATTCTTCTATCCATTCATACCTGACCCCCTTGTGCTGCAAAGTGGTGATGGGTTTCGCTATTTTGGATAATCCCTCCACAAATCTCCGATAATAACCTACTAGCCCCATGAAGCTTCTCACCTCATGGGAATTTTTCAGCACTGGCCACTCCATAATGGCCTTTACCTTTTCTGGCTCTACAAAGATTCCTTCACCGGAAATGATATGACCTAAATAGTGGATCTCTTTCTAAAAGAAAGAACACTTCAACAACTTCCCATACAATTTGTTCTCTCTAGGCAGGACAACACTACTCATAAGTGTTCCTCATGTTCTCTTTTGTTCTTGGAATAGATGAGAATGTCATCTAGAAAGACTTGTACAAAACGGTCTAAGTACTTCTGAAACACGTTGTTCATGAGGCTCATGAATATTGTTGGTGTATTGGTCAATCCGAAAGGTACTACGACAAAATTGTAATGTCCAAACCGAGTTCGAAAGGAAGTTTCTGGGATATTGCCTTCCTTAATCCTTAACTGATGATACCCTGATCACAAATCGATCTTTGAGAATACCACTACTCCTTTCATTTGATCGAAGAGGTCATCTATTCGCGGCATTGGGTACCTATTTTTCACTGTAGCACGATTCAAGTCCCTGTATTCTATACACAGTCGTAAGGATCCATCCTTCTTCTTTACAAAAATTACTGGTGCACCCCAAGGTGAGACACTGGGCCTTATTAGCCCTAAGTCTAACAACTCCTTCAACTGCATTTGCAACTCACAAAGTTATAGCACTGTCATCCGATACAGAGTTTTGGAAATTGGTTCTGCACCGGGTTTTATCTCAATAGTAAAATCAATCTCCCTCTCGGGAGGTAACCCTGGTAACTCGTTTGAAAAAACATCCTCAAATTCTGAAAATACCAGGTACTAATCCAATGAGGGTCCCTTCCTTTCGCTCACTGCTTCCACTACATATAGTCGGCACCCTTGTCTCAAGCATATCTTAACCGGTCCCTTCCTTTTGCTCACTGCTTCCACTACATATAGTCGGCACCCTTGTCTCAAGCATAGCTTAACCTTCATAGTTGAGATAAAGTGTAATGAAACTTTTCTCTGTACACCCTAGATCTCTACTGGCCTTCCCTCATCATTGACACAAAGCACCCTCTTTGTGAAACAATCTACCAAAGCTCGATGAGCTGCTAACCAATCCATTCCAATGATTAGGTCATATGCCCCGAGAGCAGTGACGTATACCTTCAACCTGGTAGTACACACTCCTAGGTCTACTATACAATTATCAACACTAGGTCCTACCACTTGTTTTTCCCTCGAAGCCATCTCAACTTGTTTAAAGTCATCGAGCTCATAGGCTGCCAACCCACTCTTTTTTAATGCAAAAGGTGAAATGAAACTATTTGTCGCACCAGAATCAAATAAAATCTTAACATTGATATGATTTAGCATACCTAACGACTCCACCACCATGGATTGATGCTCGGCCTGGCGATTATTAACCGCTGCATAAATATGGTGGCTGCTACTTTCTCTTTCCATTGGGGCCTTTCCTTCTCTATGCGTGAATCCTGATTGTAACTCTGGGCAGTCACGCTGGTAGTGGGGTCCTCCACATCCCCAATAAGTAACATGAGATTGAAACTACGCACTATTATGTGACTATCTCTGAAATGAGTGCCTTCCCCTGGAACCCCTGCCCCTACTAGTTGTTCCCTGAGATGGTCGTGGACCTGTCTACGTTGTTGGTGATGAATGAGATGCTGCACTCGCTGCCATTGAAATCCCTGCAGTTACTGTCTTTGATGCAACTCTGTTACCATATGGAGGTGGCCTTGAGCCCCCTCGCCTGGGAAATTTCCTAGGGGCCTTCCCCACGAATCCAGAACGATGCAGAAAGATTGGTCTCGTAACTTCGGTTAAGTTCATGTGTTCCTCCGCATAACGCGCATTTTCCACAACTTCCACTACTGAAGACAGTTTCCAAACCCGCACCATAGCTCTTATATTAGGGTTCAATCCATAGACGAAGCGCTCTACCTGTCGTTATCCATATACGAAACATATTTGACCAATTCCATAATTCGGATCTCATATTCTTCTATAGTTCTGTTTCCCTATACTAAGGCATGAAATTCCCCTACCTATTGTTCCTCATAGTACGCTAGCAGATATTTCCTTCGGAACCTCTCCTCAAAAATTTCCCAAGATACTGTGTTTGGGGTAAGGTGCAGTTGTCTTTCCAGGTTGCCCCACCAGTTCAAGGCACTGTCTCTTAACTGAAAAATTGTGATCTTCACCTTTGAGTTGGATGCATAGTCCCTTAAGGAAAAACACCTTGTCATGCCTTCCAACCATGCTTTTGCATGTTCACTGGCGTGACCCCTGACAAACTCCAAAAGTTTGATATTCTGCAATTCTTGTGTGATGTCTTCGGGCGGAGGTCCTCCCCCTAAATCCCTTGATTCTTCTGGATTACCTATTCCAGACAGTGGGGGTTCCACTTTGGTCCCTGTTGGTTGTCGCCCCTTTAAAGTCTCATTTATGGCCTCCAACAAGTGCAGTATGAGAGCTAGTTCGGGCAATGGTAATAGAGGCACTCGTGGTGTTGGCGGTGCCTAGGATGATGCTCCTCTGCCTCGACTCCCTCGAGTCCTAACCATCCTGTATTATTTAACCTGCATCAACCAAAGTTGTCAGGGTGAGTTCAAGGACGTTTCAAATTGGTGCTACTCAAACTAGAAACAGGGTTAGGCGTAAGTTTTTCTTTACTTGTCTGTAAATAGACATTACTCTCTTTAGGGGGTTGGATGGGTTAGGATTAGGATTAGGATTAAGCGTCTAAGCTTGATTTCTTCACCTAAGAAAATTATTGAATCCCTTGCCCGGTAGCTACGCTTGCCTTGCGCCATACTCGCCAATTCCTCTTGCTTACTCTCCTAGTGCGTATGTCGCCTCCTTCCTGCTTGTCCTAGTCTAAGTCCTTTAAACTTTTCGCTTGCATCTTATTATCCTTCGATGCTTGACTTGTGAGCTTTCCTAGGTGCATTTTACATATGCGTTGAATTGCGTGTCTCGGTGGCTACACGTGCGAGTCTTTAAGGATTGTAGAGTGGCTTTTGGCATTGGAACTTAGCGCTTGTGCGCTGTGGTTATGTATTGCTTCCCGACTTGTGGTCGTATGATGTAGTGAACCTGAGGCGATGCATTGAAGCTTAGTGTTTGACTTTCATTGGTGGAATGGAGTGGAGGTACTTGGCGCTTGGCTCGATGAGTTGTGTGTATGGTCTCGTGAGCTTGGCACTTGGATAATTGGAGATTATTCTTCAAGATAGTACTTTGCTACTATTGATAATTAAAATATTTATATGTGAATTTATTTGTAAAAGTGATATGTGTGGCGCGTTGGTGTTAGTGCTCTTCTCATGGCGCTTCGCTTGGTGGGTGGTCTTGGGTTCAAAACCCATGGACCCTCTAACATTTTAATTAACTTTAATGTAGTTTAACGTTACACTAAATACACAATTAATTTAATTAATTTTTTTTAACATATATAAATAAAAAATTTAACAAATAACATATATAAACAATTTAACAAATAAAAAATATAAATATTTTACGATAATCAATAATAAATAAATAAGAAAATAAAATGTAACTAAAATAAAAGAAAATATAATTTGCGTAAATAATTTAAAACAAAATTCTTTTTAAATATCTAAAGGGCGAGCACGCATGAATCCCACATGCCGCCCTCATTCCCTCCAGCTCTTCATACCTAAACCCTAAACTATTCCTTAACCCTAATTCCTATTTTCATTATTATTTCTTCTGGCGAGGTTTCTGGTTACGTGGTCGGCTACCATGGCCGTTCCCTCTGCATCTTTTCTTTTTGGTGGTTCTCTCGCTGAACTGGTACGCAATCAGTTCTTCCTTGGTCTCCTTCCTCGTTTTTCAGGTGATGGCTTGTATTGTGTGTGTTCCAGGGTTTTTTTTTTTTTTGGTTTATTTTGTTTATTAATAAAAAAAAATTGTTTTGTTTCCTTTGTGTAGAGCACGGCTCCTCCTCCTCGACAACTTGGGCGTTTTTATCTATGGAGAGTGGAGGCGACTATACAATGTACAGGCTGGGAATTTTTACAAAGTAAAAACCCCCGGTGAGCTCCTCCTCCATGCGGTTTCAACACTCTGATCGTTTGGGCAATTAGAGGTAGCTCGCAGGTGCATTGGGCAATGTAAAACCCCTCGGTGATCGTGTTGCTTCACCTGCTAAAAAAAATTTGTGTTTTCTTTTTTTGGTGATTTCTTGGCCAGGGAATAACTTAGGAAAAAGCATAAAATTGTTGATTTCTCATTTTTCGTTTTGTTTTACATATATTTCTTTGACTTATTTGGAATCGGTGGTGGGAAATTAGAGGTAGCTTGCAGACGTGTTGAGCAAGTAATTCCCCTTATGGGCTCATCCCTTGGATTTGGTGTTGGCTTGTAAGCACAAGTTGATGTCGATGGTTTCTACAAAACTTGTAGATGGGGCATCAAGCCCATTGATTTTTTTTTTCTTTGYCGGACGYGTGGTGCAAGAACAGGCCTGTGGGCTCCTTCCTTCGGTGKCTTGGTCATGGGCCTTGGGCGCATTATCCTGGCTCAAATCTCTTTTGCATGAGAATCCATAAGAGCAGCAATAGTACCCTAACATTTTCACTATTCTTTGACAAAAATGGAAATGGATGAAAGATCCTCATAAGCCTCCATCCTCAGAAGCCCGTCTGYAGAAACGTCCCTTGCAAGCCTACATCTCTGATTATTCTCTGCACCGCTCTGCATGCTAGCCTGCCATCCTCAGTCTGAGATCTGTCTCGGTTGTACAGAAATGCCTCCACCATCYTGCCCTTTGTTGTTGTAGCCATTTCTCAGATTCCAAATTTGGATCTTCAAAGTTAATGGATGTATCATTCTATGTAGATGTATCATTCCCTGGCACCATGTGTTCAACTAATTTGTGCTCCACCATTGGTACATGAAACCCAATTCGTGCTTACATGTATCATTGTTTCTAAGGGAAACCCTAATTTGTAGAACCCTAACGTCTACTATTCGACAGGCATCACGCCAATCGACTGGTCACCCATCATCTGTAGACCCTCCTCGAACTGGTGGTACGGTCACCTTCCATAGCGAACTTATTCACAGTGTATACACTCACATTCTTGACAGTCGTATTCGAATTGTTTTCTTGGCAACCATAGTTTGTTTGATTCCTTGTTCTGGGAGTATTCACCCTCCATTAGATCTCCCATACATCACACATTTGAACTAATTGGGTGGAAACCCATGTGTGCCAGGATCGTTGGAATTGTTGTCCATTATGGCTACAACAAACCGCCATAAATATGAGCAGAATTTATGTGATTTAATTCATCTTTTGTGTTTAAAGGGATCAACAACTTGCCACCTCCAATCCACGGGCATAACACAGGAAAGTGCAGAAGAAAATCAGGAAGGTCGTATCTCTTAAAGAGAAACCCTCCATTACTCTAAACATAAATTTGCAGGTGACTCATTGAGGGCCGAGAAAGGATCGAGAAAATAGAAGCATTTGCAGGGTTTCTTTTGTTGTTTTATAACTTTACAATATTGGAAATCTGTCGATGGTTTTGGGATTCGACCAAAATCTGGTTAGATTTAGCCGGAGAATCCATACATTGTACATTTTAGAGTTCCCTTTTGGAGTTTTGTAGGTTGAAACCCTAAAATTTCGTCGAGATTTAGTTGGAATGGCCCCTATGTCTTTGCCTCCCGGGTTTAGATTTCATCCAACAGATGAAGAATTAGTAGTTTAGTACTTGAAAAGGAAAGTTCATGGTTGGAAGATAGAGCTTGAGATTATTCCTGAGGTTGATATCTACAAGCATGAGCCATGGGACTTGCCTGAGAAGTCCTTTCTTCTGGGAAAAGATCTGGAGTGGTATATATATATTTTACTGGTTGTGTGAGTTATATTTTTTTTTTTTACAATCTCAGTGCATGATCTTTGACCCTTACAAGTTCCTTCCTCGGCGCTTGGGCATTTGGCTTGTATGTTATAGGTTTTTTTTATTTTATTTTGTTCCAATTGTCTGGTAGACATTGTACCTATTAAATAGTGGAATTGCCATATAATTATTCTCAAGTTTAAATTTTCTATTGTTAGCAGGTTTTCAAAGTGGAAAAATTAATAGAACAGGTGCCTTTTGATTCATATGTCTGATATTTATTTTTGGGTATTGCTTTGCAGGTTAGTGGAGCTGGAGCTTTGAGTCTGAGCTAGGCCTTAATTTATATTTACAATTACATATATATTTTCAAATACAGATTATTTAGGGATTGTTTAAGATTTCAGGGAAAAAGGGTTTCAATATAACCAGTTAGGGGTTATTTAAATTTCTGGGATAGTGTTGAACAGTTCCTTATTCCTTCTTACAAGCGGGTAGGTGGATAGGCCCTTAAGGCTCCAGTGCTTCAAACTGAAGCTCTGATACCATGTGTGGTGACCATACTAAATTAAATTATAAATTTAATACAATTTAACATACAATTCCTTTCAATTTGCATAAATTATTCATTCACCACCATATAAGCAAAATATTCAGCAGAGATTAAAATTTATCTACAGCATGAAAATAACTCAGCAATTCATAATTAAAAATACCTACTTCTAATGCTAAATCCCGTTGCTTCATTGGTCCAATGCTAAAGTTGAAACTGTGTCAAACACTGCCCAAAACCGAGTTTTCCTCCCCGCCAACTAGGAGCAGCCTGTCCATCTCCCTAGCTCCAGGATACCGTAAGGATATCTTGGCCCCCGTGCCCAAAACCCCCAGCAAACTGGTGCCCCCTGCTTCCGATTCACCAAAAACCCCCAAAACCAAACTCCTCACACCCCCGATCTCCCCAGAAAATCTCCCACAGAAATATATCCTCCCCTCAAAATGCTTCCTGCCTCCCCCCAAGAATGCTCTACCCGTAAGACTCTTCCCCATCATATCCTCCTTCACCAACTCTCCTCCCCTCATTGATTTCCTTATCTCCCCCTTTAATATCTTATCCCCTTCATTAATATCTTATCCCCTTTTTTAATGTCTTATCCCCTCCCGCATACGTAAAGCATTTAATTAAACAAATTAAAATTATTAAGCCCCTTAAATTTATTACCCATGTCATTGAATGTGATATGTAATTAATTAATTAATTAATCAAAAGTTATAAACAATTAATTAATAAATAAATATTTAATTAATATTACTAATGCTAATCATTATTTAATTAAAACAATATTAAGACAATTAATTATCTAATTAATTTTACTTAATAATCCCTAAACATATATTCAACTAGGATTGTTACATAATCTAGATCTTAAATAAGAAGAACACAAACATAAAAACCAAATAGTATCCATCATTATAGTTTAACATGTTTAAAAATACAAAATACCAACTTTATATTAAATAAATGAATATATAATTATTAAATAAAAACAAAAGATACAAACTCTTCAATATATATATAAATAACTTAATGTATATATAATAATAATTGTTCATATTTATATTTTTAAGAGAGAATAATAACTTTTAAATAAATAATTTAATTATATTATGAAAAGCTAAAAGGGATGTAATTTATTATGAAAAGTTAAAAGGGATGTAATTTAAATGTGTTTAGAAGTGTAATAAAGGAGATGTTAATTTAACATAACAAAATAATAATAATAAATAAATAAATAAGTTTTATATATATATATATATATATATATATATATATATATATATATATATATAATCATTGTATATATATATATATATGGTGTTTTTAATAATTATTTTACTTTGATATAGAAATTATGTGCTTGATAAATAGATGTTATAAATAATTAATTTACTTACAATTATTTATGTTTTATAATAAAATTATTTAAATAAATAATTATTTATATCAAAACTATATATATATATATATATTAATTTTAGAGCATGTAAGAATTTTTTTTTTTTTATTAAATGTCATATATCAACTCCATGTTATACATGTAAGAAATTATATATCTTTGTGGTATTGTGAAGTGTTTTTTTTTTACAATCATAAAATAAAATAATATAATAAATGTATATTTTTTCATAGTTACTTTTTTTCATTTTTTCATAGCTATATAAAATTGGATATCTTGCTAACCCATATCCACAATCACCGTATCTTTCATATCTTGCTAACGCATATCTGCAGTCACTGTATCTTTCATCAATACCACATTGAAGACCTTATTCAAAGGTGGAGTTGTTTTTTTCTCTTTTGTTTTTATAAATATTTTTTATCTACCTGTCAAAATACGGTAGTTTTACTTATTGGTGCGGTTTGTTTCACTTCGTTTTATTAATTTATTGACGTATATAAATGAAATATATTAGGAAAAATACGACTCTATGTGAAATATAATTGAAATATATTTAAATATCCTTATAAATAATATTTTCATATCCACATTTATTCAATACAGAATATCAAATAATCTACAAATTTCATATCCTTACTACAAATTCATTTAAATAATATTTTTATTTTATTTATATGAATGTAATTGTACATACCATTAACAATATATTACTCTCTTGCATTGTTTTCATGTATTCAAACTTCCACATTGTTTTCATGTATTCAGACTTCGGCAGGTATTTGCTACCATGTAGCCTTGTTAAAGTAGAGAAGGTTCAATAAATGAATGTGAAAGAAGAATCTTATAAAGAAGAATTGGAAGGAATTTTCAATTAAAAAAAAAACATTGAAATTTAAAAGTGTTGTTCAATTCTTGAGGAAAAGTGAGTATATAAGTTTCACAATCAATAATTATTTATCACAAAATTTTAACAATAAACAAAATGGATCTAAGTAATACAAAAGGAATATTTTCTTATGAAGGTTGTTATATTTCATGCTACAGTTTCTTACATTAAAAGGAGGTATTTAAGGAAGAGAGGTTAACATCATTATCAACATGAACCGTAATGAAAATTACATTAACGTTAATTTGATAAATCAATTATTAATTCCAGAGCCAAATATAATTGAAAAGGAAGATATCCTTCGCAAAAAACAAAATGAAATTAAGGAGTTACAAGTGATAATTGATGAGTATGAATATATATCTCAATTCAATGTTACAACTATGTTTCAAAAATAGATTGACATCATTCTCGGGTTACCTTGGTTTAAAAAACTAGGTACCTTCATCTTAAACATGGAGGAAACGGTTGTGATGTTTCCCTACAAGAAGAAGATGATGGCATTTCAAGACATTACTATGAAGTTTGATTCAATAGTACCTTCATCAAAATACCTAAAATACATCTCAAAGGTAATCCTTCAAAAAAATCGATGGTCAGTAACAAAGATACAAAAAAAATATGACAAAGTTATTGCAGATAAAAATGAAAAAATGTCTCGCTTAAAAGATTACAGTAAAAAATTACTTGCACAAGTCAAGAAGTCAAAGGATACAAAGTAGAATAATCAAATATTAGAAAAATAAAAGGAAGATATCAAGAAATAATACAAGAAGAATCTATCAACAAATGATGAAGAAAATTCTCACTTGAAGAGCCTTAATAAAATGTTATTGGAACAAAATAGGAAGTTAAAAGATGGAAAATTTGACAATCCAGAAATTAAAATTGTCGACAGATCAGAAAACGAAGAACTTACACGCTTAAAGAATCATTATCAAAACTTACTTATACAAATCAAGAAGCTTAAAAATGATAAGAAATTACTGGAGAATAAGTTAGAACATTTTATTGAGAAGGAAACATCAAAATCTTGTGGTGTTGAAATCCAAGTTGTGGAAAAAGGAACAAATACAAATCCAATCCCTATCTCAACTCAAGAATATGCCTATTCATTTAAAAAGAAGACATGTTCAGATGTTGGAGTATAAATAATGAAAATTTCAAGTGTATATACAACAATCAACCAAACAACTTTAGTTGACGAAGAAGATACAGTACTAGAAGTAAATCAAGAAAATGATACACACACGATAAGGTAAAGTCAAGCTATGAAGATACCTTATCGACATCCTAATCACAAGAGTAGGTACCTTAACTAGTTAAAATATCAACACCGCTTAGAACATAAAAAATGGCATATCATCCAAAGAATGTTGATGCCTATACAATTGAGAAAAAATTATTCTGGGAATCATAAAAGTGCAACATCCACAAAGTATCAATTTTGGATGGTCAAATCCTTTTATAGTTTGTCAACTACTCAACACATAGAAGTTCATAACTTCTTGTATCATCAACGGTAACAACATCAAGAACCAAGAATCGAGCGAAGATGTTACCACCTAGAGCAAAGACATAAGACCTTTCCATCAATATGCTTCAAGGACAAAGCATTTTTAAAGTGGAGGGAAATGTTAGGAACACACACACACACANATATATATATATATATATATATATATATATATATATATATATATATATATATATATTAGTTTTCAATAACCAAATATGTAATGAAGATACACCTTCTTGTTGAAAGGTCATATCTCTTATGAAAGGGCACCCATATGTGAGTATATATAAAACCCTCATTTTTCAATTGTAAGCATACCATATCTCATATCTTTTATTCATATATTCTTATTCAATTATTATGTTATCCAAATGGATTTCTTTATAACATTCCAAATATTTTGGATGTATGTAGCCTGAACCTGATTATAACATAATAATTGAATAAGAATGTATGAATATATGATATGAGATTATTACAACCATGTCAGGGTGTCCTTTCACATAAGAGATGGTTATTTTCATTAGGATGTGTCTCTTCAATATATATTAATTATCAATTATTAATTATTGTCATTATATATTCAATATATATTAATTATCAATTATTAATTATTGTCATTATATATATATATATATATATATATATATATATATATATATGTCTATTACATTTACGCCACTTTAGAAATGCTTTGTCCTTAAACCATAATTATGGAAGACTTTATGTCTTGCTCTAGATTGTGTTGTATCCACATGGTACTTGGTTGTGGATGTTGTTACGGTGGATGATATGAGACGATACAAAATTCTACGTCTTGAGTAGAATTGAAGAAATGTAAAAGGATTTAACCATCCTAAATTGAACATTTGTGGAACGTTGCACTTATATGATTCCCAGAATATTTTTTTCTCAATTGTACTAGTATCAACATTCTTCGGATGATAGGTCAATTGTTTTTCTTTTGAGTGGTGTTGATATTTTGACTGGTTAAGGTACCTTCTCTTGTGATTAGGATGTCCATAATGTGTTTTCGTAGCTTGATTTACCCTTATCACATGTGTAGCCTTCTTTCAATTTAATTCAGGTATTGTATCTTCTTCATCAACTGATGTTTCTTTGTTGATCATTGATTTTATACTTGAAATTTCCATTTTTGTACTCCAACATCTAAATATGTCCTTTTTGAAACTGACTTTGCAGCTTCTTGAAATGTGACATGGATTGGATCTTTAATTGTTCCATTTTACACAGCTTGGATTTTTTCATATGAAAACATTTATGCCTCCTTTTCAATAAACAATTCTAACTTATTTTCCAGGGTCTTCTTATCATTCTTAATATTTTTTATTTGTGTAAGTAAGTTTTGATTATGATTATTTAAGCATATAAGTTACTCATTCTCTATTTTGTAGACTTTATTTTTATCGTATGGATTCTCAAGTTTCTCATTTTTTAACATTCTAATTTGTTCTAGGAACCTTTGATTTAGGTTCTTTAAGCGAGATTTTTCTTCATCTTTTTCTGATAATTTCTTCCCAAGATCATGGTTTTCTTATTCCAGCATTTGAACAAAGCGGTTTGTATCTTATGACTTGTTGATATGTTTAAGTAACTTTTGATTGTGGTCTTTTATATTAGAATTTTCGTGGTCCTTCTTCATTACTTCCTCGTAAAACATTTCCTCAATACCATTATATTTCTGTTGTGAAATCTTCTTGTTTTGCTGAAGTTTGGCTATTTTGTCTACTAATTTTTTTTATACGTGAGCTTTCTTAATCTTCCATCTCCAATTTTTGGGTATAGTGGTTTGTGGCATCTTGTAGAAGTGTTGATTGGTATTTGGATTGCAAATTGAATTTCATTTCTTTTAATTGAACCTCAAGTTTTGTTACAATTTTATTTAATGCTTCACGTATTTTTATATCTCTTTCTAGAGATTGTATTTGTATGTCACTTTGATATTCGATTAGGGTAAAAACATTATAACACTTTGTGCAAACAATATTTTGATTTATGAACAAATCTCCACAATTATGATTTTCATTTGAAAAAAAAAAAAAAACTTTTGTGAAAAAAACAATTATGACGTTCCTTTGTGCAAAATAAAAACATTGTGTAAAAAAACCAGAATTCTGGATGAAACACAAAATTTCCTTCACTCTTTTTCCTTTCATTTCTAATAATATATATATTTAATAAACTTTGAATACTTATTTTTTTCATCGATAATATCAATCACTTTTTTTTCTCCTTATAACCTACTTTAATTTAATGTAAATTAATTGTCATCTCACAATTTAAAAAACTCTTAAATATCCTTATTATAATTGATGTAATTGGAATAAAATAATATATTCCTTTCTTCTTTCTCCTTGTATTCACTTGAACTTAAAAATCTGCTTTTAATGTATCTTCAATCTTTTTATAAAAACTTTTAATATGATTTTGAACTTTATAAACTTCAATCATATACGTTTTTATAAAAACTTTTAACTTTTACTAAGATTTTGAACTTTATAAATTTCAATCATATAACCTTGATATACTTAGAATAAAGCATATACCTTTTTATAAAAACTTTTAATATGATTTTGAACTTTATAAACTTTAATCATATAACCTTTATATACTTAAAATAAACCATACTTTTTTATAAAAACTTTTAATATAATTTTGAACTTTATAAACTTCAATCATATAATCATATAACTAGATATACTTAGAATAAACCTTGATATACTTAGAATAAAGTAACCTTTTGATACAACTATTAAAATATATAGTGCACACCATTTTCACCCATTTATAAAAACCTTTAATATGATTTTGAACTTTATAAACTTCAATAATATAACCTTTAAATACCTAGAATAAAATAACATTTTGATACAACTACTAAAATATATAATGTACACCACTTTCACCAAATGGATTTACTTAAATCTATTAAAGTGAGACTTGAGATAATAATAATAATAATTTATTTTTATGGTCACAGCTAAGCCAACACATCAAATTGGTGTATGAGACCCCATTGTTTGTGGGACAAGGGAGCCCCCTCCGCTCAACGATTTGACTGGTAAAGTCTATGAATATACATACCCTACCCCCCTCTGGATTTGAACATGTGACATCTTAAGAGGAAACACATGTTTTTAACCATTAGGCCCACTCGGGCTGATTATTCGGTATGCTTTATGTTTATAAGGTAAGGTTGTGACTTTCCTTACGGATGTAGCAATTCGAAAAATAGTTTCTTTACCCCTGTATTCACGTGTAGACTTCGTCAAGTAGTTGTGGACTCAACCACCACTAAAATTTTCCTCAAATGATCTTGTTTTTAATGTCGGTTATCCCTCGGGAGCGTGAAGGATGTGTCTAGAGATTTCTTAAAGATTTATCATGCAATCAACAGTCATGGGCATGAAGGACGTGTCTAGAGATTTCTAGAGACTCAAATGACATCCATTTTTATCGAGATTCTCTTTAATGATTCTTTGCAACGAAGGAGAGCCGAACCAGCGGGGGTTTAGGGTTTTTGGTCACATGGAAAGCTGAACTAGAGTTGATGACTTCAAAGCCTTCAGAGTCGGAGTTTAGTTCTAGATAATCTTTCAGCTAGTCGACAACATTATAGTTTAGTTCTAGAACTAGAACGAGCCTCTATTTTTGGTAAATGGTAGATAGTTTTGTCATGGGGGGCCGAGAGTCATGGAACCTAGGTGGCTGGCAGACAACCTTATATTAATTACTCCTTTATTTCCACCATTAACGTTTCTGGGGAACTGGACACAACTTAAGTTATTCTTGGGGGGAAAGGCTCAGTGGAGCCCAGGTGGCTAGCCATGGCCACTACACAACAAATAAATCTAGAGGCAAATGTCAGCTCATTGATGAATGAAGCTGGCAAGGCTCTTTGGCAGGTGGAAGTTCTTTTTGAGACTGTAGATTCCGTGAAAGTTGGTACCGACACATTTACTTCTCCAACCTTAGATCGGACTTTCCCTCCGAACACTCATCCATTCCTTAGCTCTTGTGCACTTCCCTCCTCTGATGCTTTCCTACCTGGTCTTTTGGGGGGTTCTCCATCTGTAGAGAAGCTAAGTTCATTACAAGCTCGGGAAGAGGTTTGTAAGGTGCCATTTTCGCCTAGTTTGCAGAGGAAAGCTACTAAGGGTGCTAGTAGAACTGGGACTAGTCGCAAACTGTGGAAGGCAAAAAAGGTGGTTAAAAAGATGGTTTTGGGATCCAACATTGGTCTCACAGAGACTTGCAGGTTGGCTCTTTACGGTCTAGTTCGAAGACTCTCGTACATGTATTTGTGTAAGGTCTCATTTCCAGTCTAGGTGGAACAAAGCCAGGTGCCTCGGTTAGGATATGTCCCTGAAATAGTTTATTTAACCAAGGGTTGGTTCAGGTTTATCTGTAACTCACTGAAAAAATTGTCTAAGCTTTTAGAACATAGGTGGGTGATTGGTGGTTGTAGTTTAATGCTAAAGCGATGGAGAGTCGCTTTCGACCCAACGACCGATTACTTTCAACTGCGCCATTGTAGGTTCTCCTTCCCGTCTTACCCTTACAATTATGGAATGCAGGAGTAATGGAGGCGATAGGGAAATATTTAGGTACTTTCATATCTTTAGACATGCATTTTCTCTCAACACCAAATAGGAAGTTGGGCAAAATCCTAGTGGATATGGAAATTCATGGTGGTCTTCTGGAACACATAGAAATAGAATGGAGGGTTGACGGATTGTCCAGAAGCTGGACTACCTTGGCATCCCATTTCGTTGTAGCCTCTGTCGCAATACTAGTCATTTGAGGAGAGAGTGCTCGGGTTGGGTTGAGGAGGAGGTATCTAAAGATACAACACTTCACAGAGATAATGGTGACTCAGTTCTCGAAGTTGACTCGGCTTGGGTTGGGACTCAGTACCCTTCGTCGGAGTCACTACACTCGTCGGAACAAGAGGTTTCGATTTCTGGTAAGTTGAAATTAAATTGCCCAACTTTATATGCTTCTTTATCATTTTGGGAGAAGGAAGTCTTAAATGCCTCTTTGTTTTTAAAAAATGCTATCTCTATTGTGGAGGTGTCCTTGGGGGTGGATAAGATGGTTACAAAACCTAACGCTTTGGGTTCAAAAAATATTGTGGATAGTGTTACCTTTCCTTCTAGGGGTCAGGGGGAAACTACCAATATTTCACCAGATTGTCATGACACTTTACCAGTCTTGGAGGTGCTTCCTTCTCAGCCTCCAAGTCTTGTCGACCCTTCATTGCCTCCTACTTCCTCTTCTGTGGATTTTCCACAGGTGGCTTCTTCCTCACATGTTGAGTCTGTACCTATCCCTGAGTACCGAGAATATGAGGAGTATGATACTTCGCTGAGTACGGTTCTGGACTCCCTTATCCCCTATTTGCGTGACAATAATCCTTTGGCTCAGTTACCTACCTCTTTTGGGAATCCAATTTTTTATCCTTCTACTATAATTGGAGAGAATAGTACCACGGTTTCTCGTCCTGTAGAGACAAGGAAGGACTATTCCTGGTCACAAGGACTGGGAATATAATATTCTCTAGTAAAGACAAGAAGTGCTCAGAAGAAAATTCAGGCGACGACTACTTTTCCTACTATTACTGATCCTTCATCATCCAACAGTGGGGCACTTAGAGCAGTGAAGGCCCTGGCAAGGGCTAAGTAATTATTTTACTCTTCCTTAATCTCAGAGGGGTTGGGGG
>JASDQU010507372.1:96230-110371 GCA_032191745.1 Picea mariana
AGGAGTGGGTGGATATTGAGAGTCTTATAAACATGTTTTGTAATGCCTCTAGATTAAAGGTAAATGCAACAAATTCAACTGTTCATTATGCAGGTCTTTCAGAGGCAGAACTTTCCCCTTTCAAGCTTTTACTCTCGTATAATTTCCCGGATCTCTCCATGGGATTCAAATACCTTGGTTACTTTTTAAAGGCTGGATTACAAAAAGAGGAAGACTGGACTTGGATTTTGGCCAAGGTGGAAAAGGAGATTGGGCACTGGAGCTGTAGGTGGTTTTCCTTGGGTGGAAGATATATTTTATGTAATTCTGTTCTGGAAAGCCAACCAGTATATTGGCTATCACTTGCATCCATACCATTCTCCATTTTAAACAAACTAAGGAAAATACTATTTAATTTTCTCTAGAACTAGAATGGAGAGACTCACCATTATCATCTATGCCGATGGGAGACTCTCGCCAAACCAAAACACAGTGGTGGTTGGGGATTTTGAAATATTGTTTCCTTCGTTAAAGCGTTGGTTGCCACTGCTCTTTGGTGTGTACTAATGAAGGATGGAATTTGGAAAAAGGTTATAAAGGATAAATATCTCCCTTACACTATAGTCAAAAACTGGCTCAGATCGACTTCTTTCCACCAGCCAACGACATCAAAAATTTGTAACAGTCTTTTAAACTCACTACACCTAATTACAAATTGGTTGAGTTGGAATCTTGGTTCAGGGCATCATGTGGTTCTTGGTAGAGATATAATTCTGGGAATGGGAGACATTTACTTTCTCTCTCAATCACTTATTGATATTCTTAGACAGAATCAAATTACAGTAGTAGCTCAGGCCTGGAGACATCATGAACATGATTCCTTATTGACTTATTGGGTCAGTAGTACGGATATGGATATTACTAGTGATTTGGTAGCGAAGTGGGAGTGTTTTTGTCATGCCCTACAAGCTACAGGAGAAACTATCCATGATAAGGAAGATAATTTGATGTGGATTGGGGGTGACTCATTAGGTTTTCTCACTATAAAAAATGCTTATGTTGCACTTTTATCTACTCAAAACTTGTTGATCCTTACAGGGTGGAGAAAAAGCTTATGGAAGTGAGACATCCAACAAAAAATTAAGTTATTTCTGTGACTGGCAGTGGAGAATAAAATTTTGACTTGGAAAAATCTACAACAAAGAGGATGGATAGGCCCAGGTCGTTGCCAGATATGTAAGGAATATATAGAAGATACATCTCACCTATTCATCCACTACTCTTTTACTAAGTTGATATGGAAAAAAATACAAACTATCAAAAAGTACAAAAATGTATGGAAAGGGAATTCTATAGTTGAATGTCTCAAAAATTGGACAATGGACAAGACTGTACCCTCCTATTTAACTTCACTTATATGTTGGTATATATGGTTAGAAAGGAATTCTGCAATCTTTGAAGGAAAATACCATCCACTCAAGCAGTTGTCATCAAGACTCTTGTGTCACTAAAAAAGCCAGAGGTCTCAAAATTTCCTCCCTCTATTCATTCTTACTTGATTGCACATCATCATGATTTGACTGTGCCTTGTTTTGATGGGGCAACACATTCAAATGGGAAATGCAGTGGGGTGGGAGGAGTCATAAAAAATATAGATTCAATGGTTTATAGGTGGTACTTCAATTACAAGGAAGGAACAAATACGAAGGCAGAGATAATGGGTGTTTGGGCAACTTTATTGTTAGAAAATAATTTGTCTATTCACAAGATTCAGATTCTGGGAGACTCAAAAGTTATAATAGACTGGCTAAACAAAAAGTGTGAATTGTGGGCTTGGGCTATTGAAGGGTGGAAGTAAAGAATCATGGCCTTAATAATTAAGTTTCTTAAAATCATCTTCAAGAACAACTTAAGGAGGTAGACCTTCTCTCAAAGAAAGCTTTACAGGAACCTGAAGGAGTAATCTCTTATTTCAAATGGATAAATGGATTGGAGGGCCAAAGGAGCCATATCAATATTTATTAGCTACAGTCTATTAATCCTTCTTTTTTTTAAAAAAGACTTTTTAGATTTGTTCTGCTAGTTTTTCTGTTTTTTCAAAAAATGTTTCCAGATTGTGGGTGGCCAAATGGTATATAAGTCTCAAGTTTTTCTTCCTTTTGAAGTTTTGGTCCTGTATGGACTTCTCCCGGATGTAAACTATTTTGAATCTTGCAATTGTTGTTTGTGGACAGGTTTGTAACTTGCTCTTGATGACAGTGATGGTCTAGCAGATGTAAAAAAATATATTTTACTAATATAATTGAGCTAATTTTCTATTGGGAAAAACCAGTCATGTTTGTACAAACTTCCGTAATTTGTGTGGAAATTATTAGAAGAAAGGAAAATAATGTGAGTTTGTGAGGGTAATTATTTTGATTTTTATCACAAGGTATGATTTGAAACATGGTACCCATGGATTTTTTATTGGATTGGGGGTACACAATTTCATTCTTTGCTTAGAGATTATGCTTTTCTTAGTTGAGTTGATCAATGACAATGCTTGATGGTTTATGGATCACTCTCTTGGTGTCTTTTTGATGGTTGTGAATCCGGCTACCTCATCATGGCGTTACACTGGTATACTTGTTCATCTTGACAAGAGGATGTTACACTTGGTTCATGTATGATGATTATATCCCCACAAGGGGTTGGATATTGGTGGTGTGGGATGAGACATGGCTTATGTGGTATATTGCCTTAGTATTTGGGTTTCTATGTTGATTATACCTTGGCATGGATAACATCATGTTGGTGGATATTGCTTTGCATGTACACAGTATTTCACATTGATCTAGACTTTCTAATGGACATGTTTAGCATGGTGAAGTTTGGTTTAAGATTATATGGTGAACATCATAGTCCATTTGGGATTTATATCACTTAGAGTGTAGAATTTATGGTGTTGATATTTGGAAGGTATGTGAAGATGGATTATTGTTATTTTAATGATGGAGTCACTCCATTTTTCCATTCATACATTAGCATATCTACCTTCGATGGAGTGATAATTTAAATTCATATGATGGCACGTATGTGGGGAAAATTAAAAGTTATTCTATATGATAGGTGGTTCATTTCCTTCAATCACATATAGTTTTGACTCCAGTGATCTGAAATGGATCAAAACCAATGAATGGGAAATACCGAGTACCAGCAAGACAATTCAACAATCTATGAAGGTTGTCTAAACTATGTAAAATATAAAAAAATGTAAAGAGGAGTATGAAAAATGAATGTGAGAGAAAAATGAGAATTAAATAAAAAGAAAAAAAATAAATATAGGATAGAATATGTTGAGGAATGGGAAACAAAAGGTCATCCTCTTGGCCTTCCCATTACCTTAGTTATCCCTACTTCCTCATATAATTTCACTCCCAAACGGGTCTTTTGGCCAAGGAGGGGAGAATCGATGATCCAAGAAAGCATTGTAATCAAAGATAGTCGAATGAAATATTGAGGCCCATTCGAAGATGGTTTTCGTGTTTGGGTTCCATGGTAATTAGTGTGTTCATTATGTTTTGTATTGGGATTAGATTTCTCTATGTTTGTGGTGTTCAATTTTTCATGTGAGATTGTTAATGCGTATTCATGCATTTTAATCACTGCTAGTAATTGCATACATTGGTTTAATGAATAATTCCACATAAGAACATTGTTAGCTCCATTCATGATTTTGTTCCCTGACTGGAATTTAATGAATTCCAACAACTGTAGAATGATCATTGTCCATCTAGAGCTCATATAAAATCAAGGGTGTAGATTTTTTATTTTTTAGGAATTGTTTCTATTTCCAAACCCTTGTAAACACCAATATTCTTTCCATTCAAACTGTTGGTATTGTCTAAGTCAAATTCTTAATTGATGGGTCAAATTCTAATATGTTGGGACATTTTACTTCATTCCTGGCAAAGTTCACATATCATTGGGTGTTTTATTTTGTACATGGGTATTTCATTACCTTTTTGGTTGATTTAATTATCTACTTGGGTGTTTTCCTCTCTTGTTGACTAATCAACCTCCTTGGATAATTAATTTCTTCGTTGGTCGATTGGATTCATTTCCTAGTTGACTTACCTTGCAGCTAGTTGGCTCCACTCAACCTATTTGAATCGATTATTACACTGGTTGATCCAATCTATTTTTGGTTGACTCACATTGACTTGGTAGACTCAACATTATGTTGGGTGAATTCCCTTCACTTGGGATGTTTATCACTTTCCTATGATGTTTTCCAATTCCCTGAGACATTTTTCAATGTCTAATACGTTTTTCACTTGCCTTGGACATTTGCCAATTTCAAGGGAAGTTTTTCGATTGATTGGGACATTTCCCACTTGCCTGGATTGTTTCCCATCCACATGGATGACTTTATATCCCCTTGGGTGTTTTATTCCTTGCCTGGTCAAATGCATGTCTCATTGGATGATTGATTTCTCTATTGGTCAAACTAAATACCTCTAGTCAACTGAGTAGATGGATAATATCATTGTAGGTCGAATTAATTATTAGTGTAGCCAACTTCTTTCATTGTTGGTTCATTTATTTCTTGCATAATCGACTTGGTATCTCCACGAACAAATTTTTTCTTACCTAGAAAGACCAATGGACTGAGAAACAAGTGTTAATCTTGTGGGAAGTTGTATGTTCTCGTGTGAGCCATACACAATTATGTTGGCTGCCCAAATATTCATCTTGGATTATTATTACATATCTAGGATGAATTTCTACTAGCTGGTCGATTTTTCCTTCGACTACATAATTTTCACTTACCTGGTCAACTCACATTACAAGCTTGGTGGAATTACATTTTTCTAGTTAATTCATTACCTAGTTGAATCTCCCTAGTATTTTTCATCTTGCTTGGGCAATTGGACATTCAACTAGTTGAATCAACCCTCCCCAATTGACTTGTCTATCGCCTAGTCGAGTTAATTTTCAACCCATCCTTTATTTTATATTTCATGGGAAGTTGGTAGTAGATTTATTACTTCTTAGTAATTCAATGATTGAAGTATGGGTTTGTTTTTCAACAATAGTGGGGGTCTTATGAGTCAAGGTGGCCACTCTTTCATCTTATGAGTGCTAGGATATACATGTACATGTTGGGCCCTTCGTTTTTGGAAATTCTTTAATTTTGGGGAAAAGCACCGCAATCTAACTAAAAGAGGATGAGCATCGGGAGGAGTCAAAAGAGTCGCATGCCAACTAGTGAACTACAAGTAGCATAAAAAAACCATGAGCTAATTGAAAGCATAAAACAAGAACAAGTAGTTGGAAAAGTACCATGCAACAATTGGAAAAGTAGCAAGATCATCGTATGCCAACGAGAAAGACGAAAATATAGCAGAAGAAAGATTCCAAAAAGTATAGGAAAAAGTATAAATAAGAAGGCAAAGCGAAAAGGAAGAGGCTAACGAATAAATGTGAAGCTGAGGAGTGAGCAAGCAACAATATTGTATCTCTGTTTTGGGATTGGTTTTGGGTTGGAGTAGTCATGATGACGTATTGTAATGGGTTTGTTGGGGTTTACTTTGCTTGTACACTAGGGTTTTTGAGTTTGTAATGAGTACTCAGGATTAAGTCTCATTGCAAGAGCTAAGGAAAGAGAGGGATATGTACTATACGATAGTTTGATGTAGATGTTGTTAATACAATTGAATGAGTTGGGCCCTAAAATTATTTTCTGGTTGATCTTTTATATTGTGCATGGACTTATGTGAATGTTGTGTAACTATTTCCTTCCTTCCTATTTAATGCTTGATTACTATTATTGCATGATTGTGAGGTTTAATATTTGGATCTAAGAAGTTCAAACTAGATCCAATGTCGTGTTCTCCTTAATTCACTTCACCAAACACATCTCGGCTACACTTCGGGTGAGACCTTCTTCCCTTTAGGAAGGTTGAATATGCCATCATACCTAGACTATAGAGGTGCCTTTGTTGGTAACATATGAGAACCTTGGTCTCTATTTTGCGCCAACAAATGGTTCCATTGTCGGGATGGAGCTTTAAAGTGAGTGTTTTAGAGGATGCCTCATCGGATTTACAAATATGATGTTGAGAACTGGTGGGAAAGAAGGTGTGACACATTCTTATAGCAGGAAGCCGAGTTGCAGCACAAAATCTTTAGGGTTGTAAAAAAAATTGTTTTCTATTCAGAACCTGCTAGTGACTAGTACGAGATCTTTTGGGTTAGGTTTCCCAAAGAGGTTTTTATGTGGTTAGATCGAATGCAAGAAGCTCCTGAGTACAAATATTGAGTCAAAAGGATATATAATTGGACCAACGAGGTTTTAGTGGCTCTTCACTGGTTGGATCATCATATTTCTCGTGCTATGGATTTTTGTGAGTAGACTATTCTAGAGGGTTACATTATCGAGTTTGCTGCAGAAAATCATCAAGATTTTTCAAAGGTCGAAGAAATATTTAGAGAGGGAGCTAGAGGAAGATTGTTGTGGGAAATCCCTCTGTGGATCAAGGTTTTGTTAGTAGAAGAAGTAATTTTACCTATTCCTCCAACTAATATGGTAGTGTAAACCCATGTGCTCGGGGAAGGGTGATTTATGACAAGGATCATGATTTAGGTCAAGGAAGATTTTCTAGAAGATATGGGGGGTCATCAAAAGAAAAGTGAAAGGGATGAATGAGCTCAGAAGAGGGATGTTGTTCTTGAGAAGAGGTCATGGAAATAGATGAGAAAAGTGATGAATAGGTCCAATCAATCGCAGAAGGAGATCAACTTTGAGAGTAGTCATAGGAAAGAGTTAGAAGAGTTGCGGGAGTTGCAAAGACAAGGAAGGTTGTACAATCGATGGTTGAAGGAGATTTTTGGTGAAAGAGGTGAAGGTTCTGGAAGAAACAAAAAATATTAAGGAATCTTAGAATAGATAGATGAAAGAGTAAGGATAGATGCCACCACTGAAGAAGAATACTCAGTCCAAAACACTAAGGAAGTTGCGGGAGGATCATAACTTGAAACACCAAAAGATGTTGGATTGAATCAAGAGATAAACGTGGAACTGGAAATGAACAAGACCCCCTATATCAAACAATTTTGTTCTATAGGTAAAGGAACCAGCCCTAAATCATACATTCCCCTATAACCATCTACAAATATGATAATTTCTATAACAAATCCTTCTGCAAATTATGTTATTCCTAACCCTTTGAGTTTAACAAGTTTGAATAGTAGTAGTAGTGGAAGTGTGGAAAATTTTTCAGTTGTATCAAAACCAGGACATTCGAGGTTCATTTTATTAGGGTTTCCAAATCTCTCAATGGAGAATCAACATGCAGGATCCCTCACCTGATACCCTGAATTATGGGGTAAAGGGGATGAGGATGTGGAGCAACAATGGTTTCTCTACGATGCCATCTAGAGGTCTCACAGAACTCTAGATGAAAACTTGTTAGTTTAGTTTTAGAATACTTGGATAGGTCAGGATTTAAAATGGTACATGAAGGCAATCAAGCCAAGGACTCAGGGGAAATCCTTCACACTCACTCAGGTGAAGCAGATAACTATATCACAATTTTGGTTACCTCAATCAGAACAACAAGAACTCTTTGAGTTGCGGGAGATAAAGTAGATAGATGGTGAGTCTGTGTGGGAATACAACCAAAGATTTAAGGACATGATAGAGAAATTAGCAAACCCTATCCATGAGGATCATCAAAGAGAATGGTTTATTTAGGGGTTGTTACTTATAACCCATATCCCATTAACTCAACAATGGATAGCTACTTTGGGTGAAGCACTGGAGCGAGCCATGAAGATTGAGGCTATTGCAGGTTATCCATGGAGCTTAAGAATCATGAGGCCTCCAGAAGATGCTATTATTGCATAATTGCAGGTCCAAATATCTGCATTGATTGAGAAAATTCAAGACATAACCCTTCCTAAAGTAGGTTGACTACAAGTCTGGTGCATAGGATGTTAMATGAAAATTCATGTAGCAAATGAATGTACAATGTTGAGGGGTATGAGGCCCTATAATATGGCTCACCTTCCAGTAATTCTTGTGGGAAGAGTCGTGTAAGTTGTTTCTACAATTTCATTTCATGATCATGTTCAATACTGCGCCTTTCCAAACAATCAAGGTGGTGAGAGTGCTAAGAATTGAGAGATTTGTAGAATTCATGGGCATTCTCCAAGGAATTGTCCAATTTTACAAAAGTATAGACATGAAACAAACACTTTGTATTGTGATTTATGTGGTTCACCTTCTCACAACACCAATCAGTGTCGAGCTCTAGATGCACTTGTGAACATATTGGATCGGTCTATATTTAGAATCAATGAAGGACCTCAAGGACCTAGAAGGGGTGGTGGAGGTGGAGGAGGATACCAAAGAGGACGAGCCAGAGGAAGGGGACCAGTTTGTTACTACATTTTTCTTGAGCAGGGACACTTGGTGAGATATTTTCCACTGCCAAGAAGACCATGGTGTGCACATTGCAGTAATAACACTCATGCTACTAAATATTGTCTAAATCTGATTACTAAATGGGAAGATCATGCTAGATAGAGAGGATCCAATATGATAATTTTCGAACCCAAATCCATTTCCAAAAGAGGTGGGCCTAATATTAATATCATCACAAGAGGGGGAGCAAAGACTAGTGTAGATGTAGAAAGTCCACATCACATAAAAATTCAGAGGGTTGCACCAGAAAATACCAAGTACGATCCTGTAAGGAGGAAATAATTCTTTAAGAGTGTAGTAGAAATGTTTTGGCATATGCCTAGTCCCCCAACACATTCAGTTGCATAAACAAGTTCTAAACTAAGCTCTCATCAGTCGAGGGTCATTAGAGAACCATTTTCTCAAAGGGAATCTTCTGGTAAGGAAAAAAAGGATGTTGATTTGTGGCTTCGACTATTTTTGGATATTTTGGATGATGAACAACTTACTAAGAAGTTGTGGAACACAATCAATGTGGCCTTGGGAGATGAAGGAAAACTAGAGGAATTTATTGCCACTAACCTTCTGAAAAAGAATGCAAGTAGAGTTTAGAGAAGGAAAAGGAGAACTCATTCAGGTTGAATACCCACATTGATGACTTCAAAATCAAGGATGTTATGTTATATTTGGGCTTTGACGTCAACACATTGCCAAAGAATACTTGGGAAGAAATGGGAAATCCCAAGATCATCTATTCCTATATTCAATTGCAGATGGTGAATCAATATTGTATTTATCTTGTGGGAAGGTTGCAAAACATTGAAGTAGACTTGGTAGGTTTAAAAACAATAGTTAATTTTGAGGTGATTAAGATAATGGGAGAGAAGGATCTTTATATAGCTTTGTTAGGAATTGATTGGGCCTAAGAAAACTATGTTTTCATCGATCTTGAAAAGGAAACTACAAATTTCGATTATGATGGCATGAAGGTCACTCAACCACTAGATTCGTACCAAGATCCAAGGCACATTGAACCTTTACTTCTTTATAAATCCTCCATATAGGATTTCCATTGGAAGTAGTTGGTGTTGGTAAGCAAAAGATCACTGGAAGAAGCCATATTAAATATGCAGATAATATAGATTTAAAAAATGAAACTGATGATCTGGATGGAAATATTTCGAAAAATTAGGCATCTTAAAAAAATGACATTGAAAATGGACTTCGGATGTGAAAGTTATGCCCTTTTAAAAGAAACATAAACGATAACCAAAGAGCCATGTGGAAAGTAGAAGTTGGTCCACATGGTGATACCCCTCCAAATAACTTCACTTTTACAAATAATTTGTTTTAAAAAGTGACTCACTTTTATAAAAATAAGTGGGGATCACTTTTACAATGAAGTTACTTTATAAAAGAAAGTTGCATCCAAAATAAATAACTTTAAAATAAAATATTAAAGCTACTTATAGTGATTCACTTTTATACTTGAAGTGAAATATGTGCTTTACAATGGATGCATGAACTTTTTAAAAAAAGTAACAAAAGAGAGACTTGAACTCAAGACTTCTTACTTAATAAGACAAGTTTTAACCAAGTGAGCTAGTAAAACATATTGTATTGTTTTAGGAGGATTGGGGGTTTTGTTGTTATCTTTGTTGTTGTTGTTGAAAATGGTCTTGGAGAACGTGCTCAAAAAACATTATTTTCACACATGATTTTTTTTTCTTCTTGATGACAACAAGGATTAGATCTCGGTTAACTTAGCTGGAAAATGCACCTTTTCCGATCTGTTTCTAATTTTTCGAGATCACACAGGGCGTAGGGCAAAGAGAATATGCAGATCCAAAAGAATAGCAACCTAGAAAAAAAAAAAAAATGGAAATAAAAATGAAATAATACTCTACAAAAATTTAAAAATGGCGTATTCAGGTTGTATGCCTCTGGATTTGATTTAAATGGTCATATCTTGGGAAAACATAAACCTTTTCGAGTGAAACAAAAAGAATTATTGTCTAGAACGAGCACTCCAGACATAATGGAACAATCATATTAGCCCAGAAATGTACGGAAATTGAAGAAACTGGAGATGAGGAAACTCGGCTTCACGATTTCAATCTACAACAGGAGCAGGTCTTCAAACAAGCTTTGATACCATGTTCGACAAAATAGGTATTTCAACATAGGACACACACCTTTAGTAACCACTCATACAACCAAATCAAATATCAACATGCCTATGTTTTGATGTGGTAAAACCCCTATGAGGAAGCATCCACGACTCCAGCCAACGTGGCCACTTGGAGCAATTTATTAATGCAAAAGAAAAAGATTACAAAGAGATTTTACAAGAGAGTTTCTCACAATCGATCATCGAAAAATGACCCTCCATGCTCTTTAAAGAGAGAACATGGACCAATCGGGTGCTAAGCCACATATCAATGTAGTCATTGAGATCAAGGATAATATGAACTATCAGATCACTCTATGTTGGGAACATATCATGATCGTCAGATTTCCTAACTACAAATGCATATTGATGGATACTAAAGAAACACACTAAGAAACACACTTTCACCTAACGACACATTATACCAAGTAGATCTTAACTAAATCCTAAGTGTCTAAATATCCTAACAAACCCCCTATGCCTTGGGTGTGATCTTGAACCTCTTTATCATTGTCTCGACTTGCAATAAGTTAGCCTTTTCCAAAAACACTCATACACATATATGACATGAAGCATCATAATCATCATGAATTTAAATTCACCATATGATAAGGTACATCATCAAGAGTGTGGGTGTGTGTGTGTGTGTGTGAAGGTGAAAACCGATATTCAAAATTATTACAAAAGAATACTCATATTCTATCATAAAAAGGTACTCATACACACTCTTGAAAATAATATTGATAGAATTACAAGTAAAACAACAAACTTAGGGGATCTAAGGAAATATTTCCTAAATTCCTAAAAAAACACATCAAAACATATTTTTTTCTAGAAAATCTAGGGGAATATTCCCTAAATTCCCTAAAATTCACATGAAAAATGTGAAGAGGACATGTCCATTTTTCTTTGAAAAAATATGTAACTTTCAAATGATTATTGAAAAATATGCTAAAATTTTGTGAGAAAAAAAATCAATTAAAAGTAAAAAAAAAATTGGTTTTGAATTTCTTAAAATTCATAAAATTCAATTCATAATGGAAAATTCATTCATTTAGATAAAAAAGAATGTAAAATTTATATAGATAACTTAAAATATTTCAAAAAACATTAGATTCATATTTAAGAATAGCCAAACAAATCTTCTTGTACTAATATTTATTCTTTTGAGACAATATTGCAAGTGAATAAATTTGATGGATCTCTTCCTTCAATTGTGTTATTTTGTGTGACTTTTATGATTGCTTGAGTACTTTTAGGAAGCCATCCATCTTTTGCTAATTTAAAATCCAATGCCAACATATCAATATTCTCCCATCTTTTTCTAATTTAAAATCCTATGTCAACATATCAATATTCTCCATTGTGAGAGTATTGATCATGGCTTGTTATTTGGGCATGTGATTTTTCCCATGATCTTTGATGAAGCAAGATAATATTTCTGACATGTAAATACCAAATAATATTTCTTTTGATATAATACAAAACCAATATATTGTAATGGATGTAATTTTATCTTCTAAACATGTTAAATGAATAATTTTGATGTCCATTTTTACTATCACTAAAAAAAAAAACTATAATAATAATTCTTACTCTTACGTTACAAAAATTGAAAATAAAAAACATGAATTATATAAAAAAAAACTAAATACATAATATTAAAAAAATATTATATCCATACTAGAAAGTAATACAATTCTAAATCACCAACCCATTCCACCCTAACGTTATATCCCCCTCTTTATCCTCCATTCCCTATTTATCCTCCATTCTCTACCATGCCTCTCCTCTGGGTTTTATTCTTCATTTTATTCTATGTGAATAATCATCAACCTCAAATCATCCACTGATCATTGATTCTATCCTAAAAATAGTTTCTTTTATATATTTTAATGTCTCGTATATACCAATTTATATGATGTGGATTTTATTGTTTAATGTCCAATGGGTTTATTCTACTTTGTAGAATATAATAATTTCTATCATTTTAGATTGTAGAATATAATAACTTCTATCATTGTGAACTTTAAAGGTTAAATGTATGCAATGCTATGAAGACATTCTTGATCATGGTATCATGTAGTCTAGGGAAAAGTAGAGGATTATAAATGGGACACTCATTATCGACAAATTCAAGTTTGAATGCAAACTTACGATGACTGCAATCATCTCTTTTATGCAACGTAAGCTATTGGAGAATCAAAACTAAGATGAATGCAATGATCTGTTTTATGTAAGGTAAGTTATTGGAGAATCAAAACTATGATAGTATAAAAAAAATTATTTATGCTTATTATACTAAGAAAATTTAACTTTTAATTAAAATAGTTTTTAATAAAAAAGTTGGTTTAAATTATCTTATTAAATATTTATAGTGAAAGATAAGTTGTTTAATTCACAATTTATTATTTATATTTATTTCTAAATTTTTTAATGATTAATCATTAAAATGGGATTTTAAAATTAAATTATAATTATTAGTGTTATTATATGTTGCACAATTTATTATTTATATTTGTTTTTATACTTTTCTCCTTCTTATGATGATAAACATATATATATATATATATATATATATATATAAGGGATTGAGGCTCAACAATATTAATAAGAAAAGTGTTTTTAAAGTTTTGAAGACTTACAAAGTTAGGAAGGTATATCTAATTTGGGTATAAGTAGCTTCAACCCTCTTGGTGTCACTAAGGTGACAAATTGTTTCTTGCCATGGTGTTTTGGGGATTGCCCAATACCCAATTTCACTATGCAACTCATGAAAATTAGTTCTTATTTTAAGAGTATTGATTCCCTTCTTTAAGTTTGTTGAAACATAGAGATACTTTTGATCTTCTTAGGGTTAAACACCTACTTATAATATCTTAATTTTCTTTTATCCTCTAATTCTTTATCAATCCATAGATTCTCTTAAAATTTAGCTTGTACAATATTCAATATTTTTAATAGCATATGTATTATATTTTGCATAATAACTTCTTCTTTTATTCCTCAATGATTTAGCCAAGATTTGACATCATTGAGCCATTGGTGATTTTGGCTAGAGTCTCAAGCAATCTTTGGGAGCCTCTTGTCATCCTTGTTGTTTATCTTGTTTTTGTACATTAAGTACCTAATCATAGCTCTGGTCTCAATGGGGGAAAGACTAACTTGATGAGGAGAATAGGATAAGGTGTATTGCCCTTAATTTTGATATTATAAGTGATAAAATTCTTTTGAATCTGTTATATATTTCTCCACTGAGTCTTTAGAGATAATGCATCCCCATACTTTACATTCACATAAAATCTAAAAATATTAACCTCTTGTCATATTTGTCATATATTTTTTTTCTCCCATGAAAAATTAGTTTCATTGTTATTCAATATTGAATCAAAGGAAACTTCCCAAAATACAGATAAGTCTATATGTGCTTTGAGACAGTCCAAAAAGCACTATCCACTGTCCTTAGACTTAGAAGATATAAAATTGAGCATAACTTATTAAAAAATCCTTGCATTGTCAAATAATGTAACAATAATGTAAACT
>JASDQU010507373.1:13159-47323 GCA_032191745.1 Picea mariana
AATGTGATAAGATATTGGTCAATAAGGTGAATCCCACATGGTGGAAAATCGAGATAGATGTAGGAGAATACCATTGGATTGTAGTTTTTCTGAGTTGTGAGTGAATAATGAGAGACCACTCTAATTTGTGGATTTCTAGCCCCAACTCGGGGGTGACTTTCTATTGACACTTGGAACAACAAGTCTATAGTTCGGTGGAACTTTCATCCCAAGCAACTAGTTACACAACTAAATTAAAAGATAAGTGTTTTATATGTTTATGTATTGTATTTATGAGTTAAATTGTTGTGCATCCACTCTATGCTTCAAAGGATTTATATGTTTCTATGTTGAGTTATTTAAGTTGCATCCATATTGTTTTTAGCATGCTATAGATACATTTAAATGATGGTAATTTATAGTTGGTAAGCTACAAGAAATCAGTTATCTTTAAAAAAATTAATTTATGGGTTTTTTGCGTAGTAATGAACCTTAGTTCTAAAGGGGATCAAGATTTTGTTCGTCTACAATCATATAAGAAAAAAATCCCTCAATGCAAACCACTTCTAGAAGATTGCTCCAAATTTTTGCGGTCTTATACAATAATCAAGTGCATTGGTATTGTGGATTACAAATCATCCCTTCCTAGACACCCTAAGCTCCATCCAATTTTTCATGTCTCATGTTTAAAGAAAGTTATTGGATCCAAGTGTCAGATTCAAACTAGTCTCCCTGAAGTCGATGAAGAAGGTTTCATTTGGTTTCAACCAAAAGCCATCTTGGACCAACACGAGCATCATCTCCTTCAGTGCACCATTCATGATGTTTTAATATAGTGGAAGGATACACAAATTGAATATTCCACATGGGAGTCAACCACCATTATGTAGAAATTCCCACATCACCAGCCTTGAGGACAATGATTTTCTTTAAGGGGAAGGGCATGTTAGGGCCCTAACCTCCCTAAACCCTTACGTAGATATAATATTATGTATTTTTATGTAATAAATGTCACCATTAGTAAATGAGGCCTATGTAATATTGTGAACACAACTTTTGTCGGAAGACTTATTAGAAGGTTCTTCCTCTAGAATGTTATTAAGAAGATAGAAGTAGTATATATATAGGTAGAAATCATTGTAAAAGTTGTCTAGTGGAATCATCTATTACTTGAGCTCTGGTCTATTGGAGGTTCCCTCCTCAAAAATTAAAGTGAATAGTGCTTTCCAGGTTAATAAAGGTATCATATCTTGGACCATATTGTATTGTGCTCATTGTTCTATTTCTTTATACTAAATATTTTGATAATATTTGTGCTCTTGCTATGAATATTACTATTTGGTCCCTTACAGGATACTTATAATATAGATCATTATTGTATAAGACTATAAAATTTAAATAAATCTCATTAAATAGTTAGTGGATAGTTACATAATGTAAAAGGGTCATGATTATAAAATAAGGCCCACCAAATGGGTACTCATTAATAATAGGACCAGAAGTTGTTGGATATTTTTCACTAAAAAACTATATATATAACTAGAAAGTTATACAATGGTTATCAAGTAATGTTATTGTAATTAGAGCTCTACGTATATAGAGTTTCTCCAAACATTACTCACTCTTTAATGATTTTCAATACAAATGTTATAATTATACATAGTTAATCTTATTTTCTCTTCTCTTGTATTTTCTTTTCTATATTTAATTTTTATGAAACTTATTAATATTCAACTAATATTTTTAATTTTATACATAATGTCCATAACAAAGCATGTACACATTTAACACTCTATATGCACACCTAAGATGCCAACTCCACATATCAACTATGCAATGAAAAATTAAATTACAAACATAAAAACACCTTTAACCACTAAATTTTGATCTCATACCTTTTATATAAGAAAATAACATAACACAACATAGATTAATTGTCTTTCTCTTATCTATCAAAGTATTGTATAAAGTATATACATACAATACAAACACTGCTATATTTTAATTTTAAATTACTTTACATGCAATTTATTCATTATTTATTTCAACTTTATTTATGTTGAGATGCACATATAACTTATTTTTATTTATTTTTCAATTTACACGTGATGATCAATTTATTTAGTATCATTAACCATCACACTTAAGAACCTCGAAAATGCATATCAAACGTGGAATTGGATATGTTAGTGACAACATAAAATTATAAAAAAAGGAAACCAACAACCCAAAAAACAAATCATGTAGATGTTATCAAAACAGAATATAAATATCAAAATAATACACTTTCCAACGCATTGTTGAAAAAACATATTCATGGTATAACTATATTTAAAAGTATTTTAGGAATAAGATTCTCTACCACTAAAATGAGGCATATTAAAAGAGTATAATTTTCTGTTACATTTTCAATGAAGTCGAATGATAAGTTTTAGGAATATTAAAACCTGATTGTTGGAAAAATATTAATTATATAAACATGTTTTAAGAGTAAGATTCTCTACCACTACAATTAAGTATGTTGAAGTATACTTTTATAGTGGTAAAGAATCTTACGCTTAATGGAAAATGTAACCTTTTTTCATATATTTGAATATACTTCACTGTAGTGGTAGAGGTATATTTCATTGAAGTGGTAGAATTTTTTTAAAAATAAGTGTTTTTATAATAATGAAGTATATTAAACTGAGATATTTTTTGATAAGAGATTAAATTGTAATTGAAATTATATATAATTTTATGTATGATTAAGGTTAAATGTTGTTATAAAGAATATGATTATATTGGTTTTGGAGTAATATACAAAATTGCTTTTAATTAATTAAGAGTTTATTTTTTTTAGAAAGAAGAAAACAAGTTAACAACTTGTTGGGCCCCAACAATTCCCCTTAAATGTTTATAAATTTAAAGAGTCCCCATTAGAATCTTGATAATTATGATGAGCTATAGAATTAACTTTTTCAAATAGTTTCATACCTTGGCTTGTTTTGAGACAAACTTAAGACATTTACTATAGTATGAAACATTCATTACAAGAGTATATGTGAAAATTTAGAAACCAACATAGAAATTTCAATTTAAACAAAAACATTATTTTTTATCAATTGTTTACTTTCGTTTAAATTATAATTATGTGTTCTTTATTTTGCTCATTAACAAGTTTGACTATTTTAAATAATGTGTTCAATACTTCATCAAATAATATCTTGGTTGGTTTCTCATTTTCATAAAATAATTTGGTGATATTAATTAATAAAATTCTTTTTTCATTTTGCATCTCATTTCAAAATAATAATAATAATAATAATAATAATAATAAAGAATTATCTATCATTTATTTGATTTTGTAAAAAAAAACAAAATCAATATTTTTCTCTTCTCCATTAACTTAAGTTTCTAGAATTTTAAGATCATATTTGAAAGGAAATTATAAACAATGTTTGTTTTAAACTTATAGTTAGTTTAAATTCATTTTTTATTTTATTGTTCTAGATTTTGTTTTATTCACAATTTTTAGGTTATTAATTTAGATTTCTTTTTGTTTCATAGGTTTCTATTATCAGTTATTTGGTATGAATCTGATCATGGCTTGATTTTATTAGCCAAATACGTTCAATATGATTGATCCAAAAATAATATTGGATTGCTACAAATAATTTTATGAACAACAACAAATAAAATTTGGAAAAACGTTAAGATCAGATAAACGATTTTGCAGGACTGATTACACCAAAATCATGATGAATTTGAAGAAACGGTTGAAAACCCATTTCCCAAATGGACTCGTTTACCTTCCGCATCGAGATTTTCCCAAAAAAATGTATGATTTGAGAGATATTTGGGTCTCTTTACGAGGCAAATTTTAGGTGGCGGAAATTAATAATGACACCCAAACTGTTCATTCATTGTAAAAATAGATGAGAAAATTCAGAGCCAGTGAGATCCAAAAAATTGAGAGAAGGATTTTAATCCTTTTTTTTTGTATATTTTTTATTTTGTAAACTTTTCTTCTTTTCAAATGTAGTAACGGATGGTTTGAATCTTTGGGAGAATAGACGAGTATTTTCAAAGAAGAATATGGAATTTCAAGTTACTTAATGACTTTTGTCCTGTGAGTAAAATGGTTTTATTTTCATTATAATATCTTCATATTCTTTTAATAATTGATTATGCACTGATTTAAATTAGCTTTAGTTTATGTTATTAATACATGGTTAATTGTTATCATTTATGAATTAATTTTTTCAATCTTTAAGAGTCTATTATCTTAACAATTCTTCTAGGACTACAATATGGGCATGTGATTTTGAGAAATAATATGGGAAAACAATTCATCTTTGGCTTTAGACATGTGTGATGCTTATTCCATTTCGTTTTTTCATTATTGTTGTATTATAAAAGTGTTATTATAGTTGATTTTAGCTTTAGCTTGTCTTCATATGGCGTTTTCATACTGTTAAATGTTATATGTTGTCCATAATTTGTTATTCCATTTTTTATGTGTGATTGATCTATCATTTGATTATTTTTTAACTTATTGTTAATGTTAAATGTTGGATAATGTCAATATTCAGATCTGAGTTTTCTCTCATTCTTAAATATTGATCATCTTAAGATCACATGATTTTTTAATTAGATGTTTTTCTGTTGTTATCAATTTACTCCAATAACAAATATTTCTTTGAATGTATTCTGGAAGTGCTAGTATTGTTCTGTTATAGGTTTCCCTTAAGAATAGTACAGGCAAAAGCTCATACAACACAAGAAGATAAACTTAGTTGATTGATTAGTTAGAGGTTAGTAGATGCATTCTTTTATTTTATTTAGAGTTGTTTATGAATTAAACAATGATTACATTAATTAGCTTTGACTGTTTTTGTGTCATTGTTTCAATCATATTCATTTAGTATTTATTTGTTTTATATCTTTGAAAAAAAAAAAAAAGTGTTGTTCATATTTGATTCAGAAACTTTATCAAACAATCATTTTCACAAGATTTCATGCAAACCTTGTAACATGTATATAGATTGTTTATATTCAAATTTCTTTTTAATAAACATTAGTCAGTAATATATCATTCGTTAGAATCATAGATTTTAGGTTAGTTTCATTTATTTTATTATTTTTAGGACTTTAATTGGCTAACAGAGCCATTAAACCCGTCAGAATATGTTGCATCAAATGGCTTGGGTTATTTAGACAACCCCGGACTAGATCTATTCTTCCAGTTGATGGCATGTCAAATTTTCCCGTCAAAAAATGGCACTAGAAGGAGGGCCAAGGTAAATTTAATGATTAAATGTTTTACCCTTCATCCTTTCATAATTATAGATTTATAAACTTTTATTTTATGTCATCTTGAAATGAACTAGAAGGCAAGCCAAATTGACAAGTTGACCTTATAGGAGTCTTTGCTTCAAATTTAATTAATTTACCATGGCTCCCCAAATTACTATGTTGGAACATTCTTTCCACTTTTCATTACCTGATATTCCCAACAAGACAGTCTCTCTCTTGTCAAAAATCACCTTTGATGGTGGGGGGAATATATCTGCAAAAGACCATATTAACAAGTTTTGGTGTAAATGCATCAAGCATGATATTTCTGATTTAAAGGTTTTGTGTAGATTGTTTTCTTTTACTTTCAGGAGTTGGATTAAACATTGATTTGAGTCTTTTCTAGCATATCACATTATTGATTGGTTTTGGTTTGTAGATGATTTTTTAGATGCTTTTGAAAACTATGATTACAATCAATTATGTGAAGAATTTCAGACTTTACTAATCAATGAAAATTCATCTCCATAATACTTTTCAACAAGAATCCATAATGTTCTCTATAAATTTAATCTTGATGGCATGTCATTTGTACTAAATCTCCTCTATTATGTTTCCATCACTTTCATCCAGTCACATTCAATAGTGAATGATGAATCGGTTGCAAATCCTACCACTCAATTGCGAGAAGAATTTTGTTCGTAGGATGAAAGGAATCCATCTAAAAATTTTGAACAAGTAAGGGAGGTAGAATCTATTGAAAATGTTCTTACTTACAATCAAATTGGTTTTTCCTCTGAATCATTGTATAATCAGTCATCGACCATCGTGGAAGAAGATTTGATGTTGGGTCAAGGTGAATGTCCATATTTTTATAACTCTTTCTCTAATCAATACTTAATTTCAGGTATTAAATAACACTTAGGTGACAAAAATGATTTTAAGCATTCTAACATTCCAATGAAACTGATTAGAGATGTAGATCTACAATTGGAAGAATAAACCTTTTATCCTCGTCTACAAATCATACCTTATCCACAGGAAAGATTAGATTTTTGTCATTAAAGTTTTGAATTATCTATCATACAGGAGACAAATTTAGATGGTCATATTATGTTGAAGAATTTATCACCAAAATAGAGTGAAAGTTTTCAGGAAAGTGAAGAAGAATGTCTTAAGAATACCATTGCTAAATACCATAGCTCAAGAGATTTTTTTCATGTGTTTGTATCTGATTCATTTTACTCTTTATATCTTGATCTCTTCTTAGATTCTGGTGGACATGATACTTTACCCATGGTATCTTACTCTTTTCCGTCACAATCAGATCTTTTCGATATGCCAATATTTGGTGAAATTAATTACAAACATAACATTTATCAAGTCAGATTTGATGCTCTTTCACTTTCATCACTCGAATGGAAAAATGACATGTTGCAAGATAATTTTACATGATTTATTTTTGAAAAAGACAATGCACTCATCCTTATGAAGATCGAATATTCCACATTGCATATTCGTTCGTTGATTAGTTCGAATTTTAATGTTTATACTTCAAATTTTGAAATGATCAATCTCATCAAATGAAGCATTTAAAACAATAATCTAACTGATGTCATGAATCATCTTATGATGTGTTCCCCATTGATATATTCATTTAATCAAATTCATAGTTTGCATCCTAAATTTTATAACAGGATCTTAGAATGGCTTGAAGATTCGTATATGAAAAATCTTCATAATAAAGATAAAGTTGTGTTTCCTTTGTTTTTACCTAAATATCTAGGAAGTAAGCATAACATGATTCTCTTAGATCCTTCATGTGAAGAAATTTATGAACACTTGGAGAATTGTCAGAAGGATGGGGCACTTCAGCCTTGGCTGATGGTTATGTCAGGTCCCTATAATAATGACAAGTTTTTCAAACATACTTACACTCTTCCATGCCCTTATGACCCATATCACGACAAGATTGCAGAATGGTTGGAGGATTTGTACATCAAGAAGTTTCAAAAGAATGGTAAGGTTGTGCTTATTTTGTTTTTAAATGAATATAGAGGAGGTAAGAATGACATATTTCTTTTGCATCTGCAAATGCTATATTCTTTTATTCTGATTTTTAATTTTTAATGTCGTGCAAGATTGAAGATGCTCTTGTGGCTACACTGAAAATACAATTTTACTTAGCGTTTTGATCTATTTAGTAGTTTAGAGTAGGTTTCCTTTAGATTTATATCTCAATATTTATTTGTGTAATAATGCAGTTATGAACACAAGTGGATACACCAAGAGAACCATAATATAAATGTTGTTAGGGAAGTCCACTTTAAATCTTTTTCTCTCTGTTTTTCGTTGAATATTTCTTTTCAAAAATGCAATATCATTATGAAAATGTTAAATGGAAAGTGAAGAGATAAGTAAATTTGAACTATCAATTCAACCCTGACCCAAGGTGCCACGAGTAGGACTGCACTCATCTTAATAAGGAATTTTCTATTTTCTTTTAGTCTCTTTTATTTTTAATAATAATGCTTGGTCTAAGTAACATCTCATGCATCACTATATTAAGAAAAGAACTTGCTCGCACATGATATTTTATATGATTTAGTTCTTCATTTATTTTATAGTGAGATGCTAGTGGATCCAAAATCTCAAGTTTATCTTTGGACAAAATCGTATCCTGAAAAGTTTTATTTTGTTGTTTTGATTTTGTGTACTTCCGATTTTGAATCCCATTAATAAAATTTGATTTGGTTTGCTATGTGTTTTTTGTTTTCTTTGATTTATTTGGATGAGTTTTTTTTCTTATTTGTCTTTTTGAATCAATATATTTATGATCAAAGAGAGATTGTTGAAGGAAGCATTCATTTTAAGACTTGTGTTTTTCAAACAATTTGAAATAATTCAAAAGGTCCTGATATTAAGATATAGCTCATACAATTGATTTTTAAGTCAATAATCGCTTTCATTTTGTCCTCAAATTGTCTTTGCCAGAGTATTACACCAGAGATGTGGTTTAAATCTTTGAGAATTACGATGATCTTTAAACTTTTTATGCCGTCCATATTCTTAAGGAATCGCTTTTAAGTGCTTTCCCATTCTCTAGATGATTTCTTAAAGGAAATCTAAAATCTCTAAACCATGATAAAAATTTCAGTTTTGAAAGCAAATAAATAAATATGATCAACTATTCACCTGTATTTCAATTAACCTCTAGTATCACCCCACTCTCTTTCTCATCAAGAAATCTATAATTGTATTTTTATTTAAAAGTGGCATATGAGGGTTGGAAGCACTTAAGTGTGGGAAGTGTGTGCAAACCCATCGAGGTACTGAACAGGCTCACTGGCAGTGAGTAAATGCACACGTGATACCAAGACAACTTCATCGAGGTACTGAACAGGTCTACTGGCAGTGAAGCAATGTCGGATCAAGAGGTAGTAGGTATATGTTTTTAAATTAACTTTTATGGAAGTATGCATCATGTGGATACAACTATTGGATGGAATTAAAGCATTTGAGTGGGTTAAATGAAATCCCTGCCGAAGCTATGGATGCTTGCTAGCATAAGTGGCTCTGTTAAAGGTATTGAAGTTATTTTATAAACATCGTGACCCTTTGATTAAGACATTATTTCAGGTTATAATCCCTTGCAAAGAAAATTCTATTGTCTAGTTATAACATTGAGCTTATCCTAATACTATATGGTCTCAGAGTGAATTTATTTCAGGGAGCTTAAATCATTTTTAAGTCTTATTCTTTTCTTCCTGAGATGAAATCTTACCAGATCAGAGATAACTATTTCACCCAATAAGTCGCCATTTGTTGGGCCCCAATAAATCCTTCTAAATGTTTACAAAATTTAAAGGGCCCCCATTAGAATCTTGATAATTATGATGAGCTACAGAATCAACATTTTCAAATAGTTCCATACCTTGGCTTGCTTTGAGACAAACTTAATACATTTACTATAGTATAAGACATTCATTACAAGAGTATATGTCAAAATTTAGAAACGAGCATAGAAATCTCAATTTAAAAAAAAAGAAAAACGTTAATTTTTATCAACTGTTTACTTTCGTTTAAATTATGATTATGTGTTCTTTCTTTTGCTCATTAGCAAGTTTGACTATTTTGAATAATGTGTTCAATACTTCATCAAATAATATCTTGGTTACTTTCTCATTTTCATAAAATCATTTGGTGATATTAATTAATTAAAGTCTTTTTTCATTTTGCATCTCATTTCAAAATAAAAGTAATAATAATAAATAAATAAAAAGAATTATCTATCATTTGTTTGATTTTGTAAAAGAACCAATATTAATATTTTTCTCTTCTCCATTAACTTGAAGCTTCTAGAATTTTAAGATCATATTTGAAAGGAAATTATAAACAATGTTTGTTTAGAACTTATAGTTAGTTTAAATTCATTTTTTATTTTGTTGTTCTAGATTTTGTTTTATTCACAATTTTCAGGTTATTAATTTATGTTTCTTTTTGTTTCACAGGTTTCTATTATCAGTTATTTGGTATGGATCTGATCATGGCTTGATTTTATTATCCAAATACGTTCAAGATGATTGATCAAAAAATAATATTGGATTGCTACAAATAATTTTATGAGCAACAACAGATAAAATTTGGAAAGACGTCAAGATCATATAGGCGATTTTGCAGAACTGATTGCAGCCAAACCATGAGGAATTTGAAGAAACAGTTGAAAACCCATTTTCTCAATGGACCCGTTTACCTTCCATCAAGAGATTTTCCCAAATAAATGCATGATTTGAGAGATATTTGTGTCTCTTTATGAGACAAATTTCAGGTGGCAGAAATTAATAGTGACACCCAGATTGTTCATTCAATGTATAAATATATGAGATAGTTCAGAGCTAGTGAGATCCAAGAAATTGAGAGGAGGATTTTAATCCTTTCTCTTTTGTACATTATTTATTTTGTAAAATTTTCTTCTTTTCAAATGGAGTAACATATGGTTGGAATATTTGGGAGAATGGACGAGTATTTTCAAAGAAGAATATGGAATTCCAAGTTGCTTAATGACTTTTGTCCTGTGAGTAAAATGGTTTTATTTTTATTATAATATCTTCATATTCTTTTAATAATTTATTATGCATTGATTTAAATTAGCTTTAGTCTATTTTATCAATACATGGTTAATTGTTATCGTTTATGTATTAATTTTTTCAATCTTTAAGAGTCTATTATCTTAAAAATTCTTCTAGGACTACAATATGGTTATGTGATTTTGAGAAAGAATATGGGAAAGTAATTCATCTTTGGTTTTAGACCTGTGTGATGCTTATTCCATTTCGTTCTTTCATTATTGTTGTATTATGAAAATGTTATTATGGTTGATTTTAGGTTTAGCTTCTCATCATATGGTGTTTTTATACTGTTAAATGTTATATGTTGTCCATAATTTCTTATTCCATTTTTTATGTGTGATTGATCTATCATGTGATTATTTTTTAATTTATTATTAATGTTAAATGTTGGATAATATCAATATTCAGATCTAAGTTTTTTCTCATTCTTAAATATTGATCATCTTAAGATCACATGCTCTTTTAATTAGATGTCTTTCTGTTGTTATCAATTTACTCCAATATCAAATACTTCTTTGAATGTACTCTGGAAGTGCTAGTATTGTTCTGTTATAGGTTTCCCTTAAAAAGAGTACAAGCAAGAGCTCATACAACACAGGAAGATAAACTTATTTGATTGATCAGTTAGATGTTAGTAGATGCATTATTTTCTTTTTTTAGAGTTGTTTATGAATGAAACAATGATTACATTAATTAGATTTGACTGTTTTTGTGTCACTATTTCAATTGTATACATTTAGTATTTATTTGTTTAATATCTTAAAAAAAAACAAAAAGAAGCATTGTTCATATTTGATTCAGAAACCTTATCAAACAATCATTTTCGCAAGTTTTCATGAAAACCTTGTAACCTATATATAGATTGTTTATATTCACATTTTTTTTAATAAACATTAGTCAATAATATATCATTCGTTAGAATCATAGATTTTAGGTTAGTTTCATTTCTTTTATTATTTTTAGGACTTTAGTTGGCTAACAGAGCCATTAAACCCGTCAAAATAGGTTACACCAAATGGCTTGGGTTATTTAGACAACCCCAGATCAGATCTATTCTTCCAGTTGATGGCATGCCAAATTTGCCCATCAACACAAGTCAAAATCCCAAAACATTTAAAATATACTCCCTTATAAAACATAAAAATGTTATTTTAAATGATGCAACCTTAATAATAATGATAAATTAATTTGCATTCATCTATCTTCACTACTAGCTAATAACTATGTTATAATAAATTATACCATTTTTTTTCCAATAAAAAATTTCTTAATTATATTGATATATAATTTGTTCACAAAATAAGTTTTACAATAGCTTGACATAGCCAAAGCTGGGTTGTAAACATGGTACATCAAAAAATTTTCATATGTCCGGGATTACCAACAAGATACTATGAAAAAAAAAAAAAAACTAAACAACACTCAGGCTGCCATGCATTCCTTCAACTATCATGAAGGGAGTTTTTTTATTAGTCACCATCTCATGCTAAAAGAAAAATAAAACAACGGAACTTATTAGTTGCACTAATATAAGTTTATGAACATAGTGGGGCCTTCTTTTCCATCTACCCAAGTGTAATATGAAATTTTTCCTTCTGGGTTCTAAATAGCTTGTTTGGATAGTAAATCCACATCCCTATTATATTCTCTGTAGATATGAGCGAAGCTTATTTCTATGAAGTTTTTGATAAGGTCTCTGATTCTATTCTTCCATTATCCTAATGCATAGGCCCATAGACTTCCCTTATCATTTAACCAATCAATTATTATTCTTGAATCTCCCAATTCTGGGATGTCTCTAATAGCTAATCGGGTTGCCAAGGTTAATGTTTCCCATACTCCCAATAATTTTTCCCTTGTATTTTTTCCTTGTCCAAAGTTGAATGCCCATCTGTAAACTAAAAAAATTGAAGTTTTCACCACCCCCCTACTCCACACTGTTGGCCATTAGATTGAGTTGCTTCATCAAAACATGTCATTGTATTCCATGCTTGATGTGTTGGTATACAAGAGAGAGATGGGGGAAATTATTGATGACTTGTGCTCCTTTTTAGTGCTCCAAGAGACTTTGTGACCACATAATAGATGGAAGGAGACCCCTATTCGAATAATGCTTTATTTCTTTCCAACCATATATTCCAGCAAATAAGTGCAGGTAGAGTAGTTGGCATAGTATTGTTTTCTAACCATCTTTTATAACAATTTCCCCTCCCTTTTTTTTTAAATTATACCACTTAAAAAAATTTAAATAATATAATATATTAAATATTTACATTTATTAAAAAAGCATTACATTGTCAATTAGGTAAAATGAGAGAATCCTACATGGAATAAAGGAAATTTGAAACTAAGGAAATTTGAAAATTTATCTAATTTGGCTATTGGATGGACAAAAAGTCATGTGCTTGAAACGCTTGTGACCTAATCCATTGAGTTGATTGTGGATGTGTATATGGAGATAACATTGGTACTGGAATGTTATGGATGAGATTATTTTTTCCAATAATAATAAATATCTTATTATTTTAAGGTTTTCCTTCGAGAACGAACATTCAGATCAACTATGAAAAATTGACTAACTGCAAAAGCATTTTTCAGTTACAAATTTGGTATATTTTGAAGAGAAAAAATATGTTTTCTTAATAAAGATTAAAATATAATTGCTGGAAGTAGTTACAAATCAAAAATCAAAATTAGTTAGGTATATGATGTCGAGAAGAAAAAGAAAAAGAGAATATATATATAATTGTTTTTGGAAAGGAATAAGATATGTATAAATATTAAATATTAATATTATAAAAAGATGAGCATCACTTGCAAAGAAGATGAGGAAAATCAAAATAGTTATATTGTTGGTAATTTGGTGATAGAGATTATTTTGAAATTAAAATATTTTTTTTTTAAGAAAATCAAATAGATTTAGAAGTATTTTATAATAAACAATCTCATAATTAATGATAATATGTTTTTATTATATTTTCTTTTTAAATTTGGTTTCCATTTGTAAAGAGTAAGGATATGATATGGTACTTATTGTACAAGTATAAATTGGCTAATATGAAGAAAGAGAGGAGAGGCTTTCATCATAGGTTCAAATATTAGTAAAAAGCATTTGGGTCTTAAAAGGTGTTGGACTAAAGAAGATACTTCGTTGATCCATTATTTGAGGATAGTTGATCCAGGTGGATATCGGTGGCCACCCACCTTTTCCAACTGGCTCAAAACAATTTTTTGACAATTTTGGCAATTTACTATTTTTAGCAGTTTTAACTTCCGGGGGCATTTTGAGGGCCTAAATGAAGGTTTTTCGGGATCGAGCTTCTAAAAAATAGTTCAAGGCATGGTTGAGCCCCCAAAATGAATCTCTTCAATGATACCTTTTCAACGAGCTATCATACGCATAAAACGGAGATCATATGCAAAAGTTACGACCCCGGGAAGTTGATGTACTAACATACCCAAATAGGGCCCACATGACTTTTGGTGCTTCATCTCCTAGGGTTAGGTTTTTGGATGTATAGGGTTTTTGGCATTCTTGTTTATTTTAAAAATGCCTTCAGATCCTCATTGTAATGATCTTCTTTTGAATGAGTGCAGGTGTCACATCTCTTCTCAGAGATGCACCGCCACCATTCTAGCAAGCTTGTTTCCGCTACATTTTACAGTTTCATCTTATTTCCTTATTGAATAGTTTTCTAGTTTTACTGTATCTCTTTTATTTTTTGTTAGGCACCTATTAATAATCTATAGTCATTTTGTTCTGCTCATAAAATCAGTGATATCAGAGAAGTCTGCTCCTTGTTATCTTAATGCATATCCCCAACGAGGTCGAAGTACAAAGAGTTGGGTCTCAAGATTGTTTCTCTTGAGGAAAAAAGCTCTTGCACAACCAAGAGACCTCTCATGGAAAGAGAAAAGAAATATGAAGGGAAAGGATATCCTTTCAAACTGTTGATTGAGGAAGCCCTCACACAAAAAAGGAATGAGATGATGGATAGTTTTGCGCAAATCCTTCGGTGACTACCAACAGGAGACACATCTTCTTCAGGTGGAGGCACCACCCCCTTCAAGGTACAAATAAACTTTGATATTCCTATATTTGAAGGTCAGATAGACACAGTTGTTGTATACAAGTGGTTGAATCTACTAGAAGGGTATTTTTCTGTCCATAAATTTTTGAATAGAGAAAATATTACTTTTGTCCTCCTCAAAGTTGTTCCCCGTGTCAAAGATTGGTGGGAAACTTTCTATGAGATAAAGGAAATAGAATAAACCTCATTATTTATAGTCATAGACACATGGGATTTCTTCAGGGATGCTATTAAGGAACAATACTACCCTGTCGGAAGTTATGACAACTTGTATACCAAATGGACCACACTACAGCAAAAAAGAGACCAAGCAGTGCTAGATTTCATGAATATCTTTCATACCTTGCACACCAAGTTGGGTATCAAATATTCAGTGTGACATCTAGTTCTCAAGTATCGCGATGCTCTACATAGATACATCTAGACCGAAATGGAATTTTTGGACATCTCATCCTTGGGTGAGGCCTATCGATATGCCGTCAAAATTGAGTAGAACCTCAAACAAAAGACTCGGCAATTTGGGCCTGGGAACCCCTCACAAAAAAATCCAGGAAAGGGAAACCCCAACCCACAGAACAAAGGACAGAGAAAATATGGATAGTATCAGGAGAACCAGTCCAAACCACAAGAAAAGAAGGATACCGGAAAGACAAACAAAGATACCGGGAAGTGGTGTGACTTCCATAAGAGCCCTTGGCATAACATTGTTGACTGTCGCTCAAATTAGTCGCTGGTGGCTGAAGTGAAAGCCTCTAAATCAGATGTGGGTTTAGACTTCGAGCCAGAATAATAAAGGGGAAGGCGGATCATTGACGTGGAACCCAGTTCCACCATTGCTACCACCAAGCTCCAGCCTAGTGAACTAGACGAGCCAGAAGAAGGAGAATGCCTCTTCCATTCACATATGTGGGTAAAAGAAACCCCACTCCACTTCATCATGGATAGAGGTAGCCAAAATAACCTCATCTAAGTAGAGGTCGTCAAGTGGTTGGCCCTTCAAACAACATCGCACCCACAAACCTACACCATTGGATGGCTCCACCAAGGAAGTGATCTTTGCGTCAGCCAACAGTGTTGACTTTTGTATGGCATCAAGCCCTTCAAAGACAAGGTATTGTGTGATGTTGCTCCTCTCAAAGTTTGCAATGTTCTTTTGGGCCAACCTTATTTATGGAAACGTCATGGTGTATATGATTCTAGGCCTTGTAGTGCTATTATTACTTTGAATAGGAAATTGTACAGGATACCTGAGGCAGTCCCACCTAGTGTTATTTCCTTGATCTTTGATAAGAAATGCAGGAAGGTCATCTCTCAGACGGGGAATTTTGTCGTCTTAGTGATTCACTCTTAGAATAAGCAAAAGATCACAGCCACATCCAGGGTCTCTATGGCCAACCCCTCCACACAATAGAAGCAAGTAGATAAGGTTGTGGAAGAATACTCATATATCTTCTCCTCACCTACCGAGATACCTCTGCACTGCTAGGTCAAGCACCCCATCGATCTGACCCCCAACGCATCACTATCCAATGGGCCAGTCTATCATTTCTCTCTGTTAAAGAATGAGGAGATCAAGCGACAGATCCAAGAATTGCTTCACAAGGGGCACATCCATCCTAGATCATCACTTGGAGGGAGCCCAATCATGCTAGTATAAAAGAAATATGGAACCTGGCTACTCTGCATTGATTATCAGGCTCTGAATAAAATCACAGTCAGAAACCGATACTCGATTCCATGAATCGACGACCTCCTTAATCAACTCATGGGGGAAAAATACTTCAGTAAGATTGATATGAATTTTGGCTACCACCATGTCCTGATAGAATAGATAGATGTATGGAAAACCACTGTCAAGTCAAAGGAAGGCCTTTTTGAATGGTTGGTCATGCCCTTTGGTTTGAAAAATGCTCCAGCCACTTTCATGAGGATGATGGATGATATCCTACTACCATTCACCAATACTTTTGTAGGGGTGTATCTGGATGAAATTCTCATTTACATCAAGACTTGGGTCGAACACTTGCAGCATATTCAGCAGGTTCTGCACACCCTGCAACAACACAAGCTATATGCCAACTTGGAAAAATGATCCTTCCACATGGACATGGTCCATTACCTGGGCTACATAATTGATCAGCATGGCATACATGTGGATCCAACCAATATCCAAGTCATCTGTGACTAGCCAGCCCCAACTACACTTGCTGAGGTTTAGAGCTTAGGCCTTGCCAATTTATACCGTAGGTTGTGTTGGGATTCTCCCGTATTGCATGGGCCCTTAGCCAAATAACCAGGGGTGCTGATAAGGTGAAATTTGCATGGGGAAGGTCCCAACAACAAGTGTTCGATGATTTGAAGCAGCGCTTGTGCTCAACCCCATTACTTTCACTACCATACCTACAACAACTCTTTGAGATCGAGACATATGCTTCAAACTATGTGGTAGACACTGTTCTAACTCAACACGACCACCCTGTGGCCTATCATAGTGAGACACTATCAGATGTTGTATGTAAGTACCCTACTTACGACAAAGAAATGTACTCCATTGTGCAATCCTGTTGCCATTGGAGACATTACATTGTTGGGAAGGAGACAATCATCCACACTGATCATAATCCACTACAGTTCATGCAGACACAAGGAAAATTGCATAATGATCACCATAAAAAGTGGTCCACATACTTGCAGCAATTCCACCTCAACATCAAGTATAAAATAGGAAGCACCAATCATGTCGTTGATTTCCTCAGTAGACCGCCAGTCGTGGAACTCACCAGGGTGCTATACTCCTGAGGCCATGAGACCTTTGTATGGCCCCAACTCTATGAGACAGACCCAGACCTCGCCACCACCTACCAAATGTTGGGTGGAAATGCAGTTGTTAATAATTTCCATATTTAGGATGGGTTGTTGTGTTGTTCGGTCCATATCTGTGTTTCATAAAGCGAGTGAGAAAAGATGATCTGGGAATCCAACTACAGTTGGGTGGCATGACACTTCGACGTTGAAAAGACAATGGCGTTGCTACAGAAAAAATTCTATTGGTCGAAACTTCGACAAGAGGTCAACAAGTATATCAAGTCCTACACTATCTATGATATTTCCAAACCTACCACTAAGAAACAAGGCCTGACCATGGGAATCCATATCAATGGACTACATGTCAAGACTCCCGTCCACCAAGCGAGGAAACGACTGTTTTTTTGTGGTTGTTGATCACTTTTCTAAGATGGCGATTATGGTTGCCTGCAAGAAGAACATCACAATAGAGGCCACTACCAAGATCTTCTTTGAACGAGTTTGGGTACATTTTAGAATCCCACAAACCATTGTCTCATATCTGGATAGTCAATTCCTCGATACATTATGGTCGAGCCTCTGGTTACTACTGGACACCAGGCTCACCAATTCCATGACCTTCCACCCCGATGCAGATGGTCAAATCGAGGTCGTCAATTGAATGATTGTGCATATCCTTTGCATGTATAATTCAAAGCACCCTCGCACATGGGATTTGAGCCTTCCCTATGTCCAACATATCTACAATCGAGCCCTACATAGCTCAAACGACCATAACCCCTTTCAGGTGGGGTTGGGATTCCAACCATTGGGTCCCATAGATGTTGCACTTCCCCTTAAAATCACCTCGACCGACTCATTTCCTGCTCCAACTGAAGCTAACAAAGACACCCAGTTCATTGAGTGGATCCAGCACATCCGCCAACAGGTTCAGGATATCCTACAGAAGTCCAATGACAAGTACATGTAGCACCATGATCAATATCAGGTGCCACATAAGTTTTAGGTGGGTGACAAAGTTTGGTTGCACTTGCAGAAAGAACTCCTTAGAGGACCCCATCAAAATCTTCACCCACTCTATTATGGGTCGTACACCATCACCAAGGCCATGGGAGATAATTCTTTTGAGCTCAACATTCCTCCTTTCTTTGGTCTGTACCCAGTTCAACATGGATCTCCTTCATGCTTATTTCCCACCATTATTGGACACCTCAGACATAGAAGAGCAGCTGACACCAACAGAGCTCAACCCCAACTGCATACAACATGAATCCAATGATCATATTGTGGACACAAGGCACTTGACAACAAAGGATCCAACTTTATCGAGTTGTCAAAGTAGGGCAGCTCCTGCACCAAGGCAAGTGGCTCACCCAGGGCCAAATTCAATAGAAATTTCCTCATCTGATGGGGGAAATAAATGCAATAGAGACCATTTATTCTTAAGGATGGAGGATTGATCCAGGTGGATATCGGTGGCCACCCACCTTTTCCAACTGGCTCAAAACAGTTTTATGACAATTTTGGCAATTTACTATTTTTAACAGTTTTAACTTCCGGGGGAATTTTGGGGGCCTGAATGAAGATCGTTCAGGATATAGCTTCTAAATGATATATTAAGGCATTATTGAGCCCCCGAAATGAATCGCCTCAATTATACCTTTCCAACGGGCTATCATATGCCTAAAACAAAGATCGTATGCACAAGTTACGACCCCAGGAAGTTGATGTACTAACTTACCCAAACGGGGCCCACATGAGTTTTGGTGCTTCATCTCCTAGGGTTAGGTTTTTGGATGTATATGGTTTTTTTCATTCTTTTTTATTGTAAAAAATCCTTCAGATCCTCATTGTAATTATCTTCTTGCGAATGAGTGTAGCCGTCACATCTCTTCTCAAAGATACGCCGCCACCATTCCAGCAAGCTTGTTTCCACTACATTTTACAGTTTCAACTTATTTCCTTATTGAATAGAAAACCAGTTTTACTGTATCTTTGTTATTTTGTGTTAAGCACATGTTAATAATTTGTAGCCATTTTTTTCTGCTCATAAAATCTAGATCAACAATAGAAGAGGTTCTCCTTCAAAATATCATCACCATTAAGTATTATTGTAACCAAGTTTAAAGAAAAACTATGGTGCTCTACTTGATAATTTTGAAAGAAGTTGGTTTATTTCAAAGAGACCATTAATCATAAGTAGAATATCAAAACTATATTTTATTGTTGTTAGTGTCAACAAGAAAATAAATATTGAAAAAATAAGAACAATATCCCATGAGATTCATAGTGAAACTAGGAGGTGGACAATATCTAAAACATCTATAGAAGAAAACACTATGAAAGCTTGCAATTCTAATAGAGTAGGATATGAAAATCCTTTTATATTAGAGTGCACAACCTACATGAAGATTATATATCCTTTTCAAAAAATTTATAATACAATTGATATTTATAATGTGTTAACCCCATGAAAATTAAGTTAACTTGGTAATCTTATTTCCAAGTTATTTGAACTTAAAAACAACATAATGAAACACAAATTAATATTTTCTTTATTAAGATCCAATCGACTGATGTTGGTCTCAATGGATGATAATGTTATCATCATCATGATTTTCACAAGGAGGATTGTTGCATTAAAAAAACATTGGCATTACTAGAGAAACTGTAATGTCCCCTATTTAATTAATGCTTAATGTAGATATAATGTGTGGATACGGACAAGTGATGTATATGTGAATTGTATTTCTAAATTTTAATTAATAAAATGCGATGTCAACTACTATGGGGATATGGACAGAAATCAGGGATGAATTAATCCACAAGAGAGGGGAGGGTCTAGGAGAATGTCTAAGAGGGGTCGAAGGGGGAATTACCCATGTCTATTAATTTCACCTACATTCCTGAATTTTAGTATCATTTGTATTAAACTCTATTTTCTAATTGAGTGTCCCCAAAGACAATAATTGAATGCATGTAAGAGGGTAGGTGTGAGAAGTCACATCCCATAGTTATTGGGAGCATGGGAGATGAGTACAATCAACTTGGGGAAGTGTGTTAGTCAAGCAAGTAAGACAAAGAGAGTAAATTTGTATGGGTAGCTACAACAGTTTTGGATAGTTAAGTTTTGGGGCATGAACATCAAGTAGAAAGAAAGAAAGAAAAATTGTGAGATATAGCATCCATGAAGGGTGAATTATAGATATGTTGGAGCATATTTGGAGCATATTTGGAGTTTAAGAATGAAGAGCCAGGTTTTCAGGCCCAAAGAGTGAATACCTATGCGAGTTGCACTATAACAACAAGTGTTTGTTGTTGTTGCTAGTAGTTTTCCTAGCAGTGAGTTCCCTTGAGTTCCTAGCAGAGAGATTCATGGTTACTTGTTCCAAAGAGACCCTGATAACTGAATGGGATTCCCTAGGGGATGATATCAATGAAAGGGTACATTCCTTGGGTTGGGTAGGTTAAAAGAAAGAGAGTGTTAATATTATGGTAGTTGCGGAAGGTATTTACCTCCATGTGTGTACCTGACGAGAATAGAAGACTCTAGAGAGCAAGAGAAAACCCTAATGAGTTGGCTAATAACCCTAGAAGTCTTTTTGGCTCAAGAAGATAATTTATATTAGGTTATTAGCCTCCAAGTGAAGAAGTTGGCTAGAAATAATAATAATATATCGAACAGACACATATCCAGAAGGAGAAGTCGGCCCCAACAAATCTGGCAGAACCAGTATAAATATAGGGTGCTAGTTCTCATTTGACAACATCTTAGAATTGCAGTTCTTAGTTTGGTGCGCACTACAGTTCCCAGTTTGGTGTGCACATGTGGAGGAGAGATACAGTTGCAGCTGCAGTAGCAGCTAGTTTTCAGTATGAGCTTGGACTATCTCTTGGCTAGGATTTGGACTATCTTATCATCTATTGTTGTTGCGCTATCCTTGGAGGAATATGCAGTACACCTTGTTTGGCTATCTAGCCTAGGGTTTTCTTCCGGAGTAATTCTCAATCAAGGTTAAGGTGCCTGGAGGGTGGCTTCGACCTATGGTTGGGTGACGAGGGTATCGTCAATGGTAAAACAAGCACACTATCTTCTATATTCTAACATTTTATGGGCCCACACCTCCTTCATTCAGTCTAAACGCTGGAAGGAAACATAACTCCTAAGATATTGAGCTTGTTGAGAAACTGCCACTAGGGTTACTAGCAGAAGCAGCTCCCAAAACACTGTCGCTAGGGTTACTAGCAGGAGCAGTTGTAGAAACCCTAAACCTCTTGTTGAAGCACCTTAAGTGAAGATATTGACCCACTCTCCAGACAAATCAATGCGCCCTAGCCTAGTGCATCTCCTGATACTCTCAACAAGACAAGATGTGAAGTTTGAATTTCTAGTCAAATCTAGGGTTTGACCAAGTCAAACAACCATAATGAACTCTATGAACTTTGAGAACAAGTTAGATGGAGCCTCTAAATTCAGAGCATGGAAGACAAATATTGACCTCATCCTTTCTAAGAATAAAGTGTTGGATATTATGAAAGGAAAGATCGTGAAGCCATAGTTTGAAGAAGGAGAAGAGAAGGAACCACAGAACATTGCAGCTATGGAGAAGTTCAAGGATGTTGACATCAATGCGATGAGTATCATAGTGGATTCCATAAAATACCACATGATACCCTACATCTCTCGTCTTTACTCATTGAAGAATATATATGATGCCCTAACAAATCCCTTCTCAGTCAAAAACATTGGACAAGTTGTGAGTCTGAAGAATGAGCTCCGTGACATGAAGATGAATGATGATGACAGCATAACATCATACTTTGTAACAATCTCCCAGTTAAGAGATCAACTACAAGCTATTGAAGAGATCACTTTAGAGAAGGAATTGGCAAACATAGTACTCAATGGTCTTCCCAAGACATGGGATGCATTTGCTGCAAGCATGAACACAAGGAAGGAGTACCCGACATTTGAAGAACTTTGGACTTGTTGTGCTCAAGAAGAATCAAGGATCAATGGAAAGGAGAAACCCCAAAAAAAGTATGATGATCAAGCCTTCACAGCAAAATTCAAGAACTTCAGGAACAAAAGGAAGTTTGGTTCAAGGAGGAAGCCAAATCAAGAGAAAGACATTTCAAAAGTACAATGCTTCAACTGTCAAAAGTACGATCACTACAAGAATTAGTGTCCTGAGCTAAATAAAAGGAAGGAGAAACACAAAGCATTGATTGCCGAAGAAAATGAACCTACAAAGAAGACTAAGAAGGATGGAAGAGACTTCTTCTTCTAAAAAGGTAACAACACTCCTCTTATTTCTTGTACATATCGTGTTTGCATTGTCTCTGTACATATCTTGTATATCTATCTCTTGGAAGATAATGTGTTCCAAGAAAAACTATACCTATGGAAGAACAAACAATATGGAAACGGATATCATTAGATAATACACATGAAAATATGAGATACAAATCATGTGGAAGCCATTAAGTTGAATCAATCATGAAGAGACTTAGTAGAAGAAAAGATAGAAAGAAGTTAGAAATCAAGAGGAAATTGGAAAAAGACTTATGGCGTTTTATAAAAGACAACAAGATGGAAGCGTGGAATCTGTTAGACCAGAGAGCCAATAAGTATGCAAATGGAAGCATGGACTCCATTAGACAGAGGGAGCCAATCATATGCACTCTCACATGAAGAAAGGATTAGGAGGGAGCTAATCCTATGACCCATTGAAGATGATGAAGTATATATATATCCATGGTAGTAGTCACAAAAGACAGTATGTGTTCAGTTCAACTGCAGAAGAAGACTTCTTCGAAGAGAAGCCTTAAAGTATTTCTGGTTTTCCATCTAGATCTATGATCCTATGATGAAAGAAAGAAGTGGAATATCTAGGGCATAGAATATATAAGAAACTCCATGAACCCAAGAACTAAAGAAAAACATGAAGAAGAACATGAGGATTCCAAGAAAGAAAGAGGAACTAGAACAACTAGTCATTGTATCAAGAATCATAAGATTACCAGCCTGATATGAACTCACTAAAAGCAATCAAGCATAGGAACTGAAATTCGTGATGAAGAACAGTGTATGGAAGACTTATGAAAGAAAGCATTGTGAGACCCAGAACCAGAGGTTCTCCCATATGGAGGGAGAAGACTATGATGATTACTTGTTCCAGCAAACCAGACTTATCTCTACATGAGTCATTATATCATCCGCAACATCCATGAGTTGGAGTTCTACATCAAATGAATACAAAGAATGTTCTCCAGAGAAATTGAATAAAGAACGTATGAAGAGCAATATCAAGACTTTGAGGCATACTAGAAAGAGACTCTTATATACAGATAAAAGAAGATAACTTGGTGGAGAACCTCCAGTTCACCGTATAAGCATGGTGAAGATTTCCTATAACATCAAGATGACTACTCAGTAGATCAGATCTCATGATGACAGAAAAAGTGCCACATAGATATGATCCAGTTTTTCCAGCTATGATATACTCTATTGTTTAGATCTACATGAAGCCTTCACAGTGTTCTAGACTAAAGTACAATCAAAATCAAGCATTGCATTATCCATGATGAAGTCCAGAAAGGAGAAAATGAGTCTCCAATATTTATCTCCACAGATGAGCAGATAAGTAGACATTTTGGTAAATCTTCTATCCAAGATGAAAGAGTTTGTGTATTCAATATGGAGCTTGTGGAAACAACTTCCTTCTTATTGGAAAAGGAAGAAATGACTCTCCAAGTTAGGAGGGAGCACTAGAAATATTATTGAAGACATTCACTGAAAAATAGTCCATCTTAGAAAGATGCTTTTCTGTTCGGAAAGTGGATTGAGACTTTTGACGGATAGTCACTTTCCATTGTGGTTAACATGGAAAGTAGTCTGATTTTTGATGTATCATAGATAGCAACTTCCCATTGTGGTTAACATGGGGAGTGGTATAGGGCAGTCTCTCTTCTTGAGGGTTAGTCAAGAAGACTAGCCCACCTCGTCGGATAGTGATTTCTCATTGTGGTTAACATGAGGAATGGTTTGTTTTGGAGGTTGATGTAGGACAATCTTTTACTCTTGTGGTTAATGGATAAAATGGTTTGGACAATCATTCCTTAGGGTTTATACATTCTCTCTAGGGTGCACTTTGATTAGTGTAGGAGGAATGGCCCAGGGTAGGGAATGGTCCAGGCTCATTAATCAGGGACAAACATTCCTTAGGGTTATACATTCTCTCCAGGGTGCACTTTGATTAGTGTAGGAGGAATGGACCAGGGTGAGGAATGGTCCAAACTCAAACATTCCTTAGGGTTTATACATTCTGTCCACGGTGCACTTTGATTAGTGTAGGAAGAGTGGCCTAGGGTGAGGAATGCTCCAGGCTCAGAAATCAGAAACAATCCTTCTTCCTTGTTTAAGAAGAATAGGGAAAATATCCCATTGTTGATGAGGGAAGATATTCTTTCAAATCTCACAAACGTGAGTGAAATATTGGCCCAGATGATTCATTTTATTTTTAACAATATTTTCTATGCAGGATGGAATCAGATGATTGTTATAGTGACTACCTGTCTCCAGACAATAGAGATATACTACTGTGGTGTATATGTTCCACTATTTTGAGGTAGATATTCTTTCATATCTCATAGATGTGAGTGAAAGATTAGCCCAGACAAATCAGTTTATATCATAACATTGTTTCTATGCAGGTTGCTATCAGATGTTTTTTATGAAGATTGTATGACAGTAGATGAGGACTACTATGGTGGATATGGTCCACTATTCACAACCATACGTTGTTGATCAAGTACTTGTGTGTTACTTGGTGTGGTAGTGAACCACTGGATTGTAGTTATGTACTACTATGGATAGACACAGTTGTGTTCTATTTCTGTTTTAACTGCCTTGAAGACTATCAACAACTTATTGAAAATAATCACCATCCAAATGAATGATTTTCCATACGGAAATTGGTTCAGAGCATTTACTCCTCGAGATTATAAGAGTGGCTCCTATAACACTCTATGGTGTGAGTGGCTTATCCAACATCATGTCTAATTAATCAGATGAAATATGGTTTCGAGAGATGATGCAACTGATGGTGATGGTGATGCTCATGATCTAGTCATGAAATAGTCTAGACGACTATACTGATGCTACCGAGTAAATGGTATGTTTTTGTGCTCAAGTCCATTACCTGTAATACCTCCCTAGCTAGGAGGGAGTATTAATATTATGATAGTTGTAGAAGGTATTTACCTTCATGTGTGAACCTGACGAGAATAGAAGACTCCAGAGAGCAAGAGAAAACCCTAATGAGTTGGCTAATAACCCTAGAAGTATTGTCGGCTCAAGAAGATAATTTATATTAGGTTATTAGCCTCCAAGAGAAGAAGTCGACCAAAAATAATAATAATATATTGAATAGACACATATCCAGAAGGAGAAGTCGGCCCCAACAAATCTGGCAGAACCAGTATAAATATAGGGCACCAGTTCTCATTTGACAACATCTCAGAATTGCAGTTCCTAGTTTGGTGCGCACTATAGTTCCCAGTTTGGTGCACACATGTGGAGGAGAGCTACAGTTGCAGCTGCAGCAACAACTAGTTTTTAGTATGAGCTTGGACTATCTCTTGGCTAGGTTTTGGACTATCTGATCAGCTATTGTTGGTGCGCTATCCTTGGAGGAAGATGCACTACACCTTGTTTTGCTATCTAGCCTAGGGTTTGCTTCCGAAGTAATTCTCAGTCAAGGTTAAGGTGCTCGGAGGGTGGCTTTGGCCTATGTTTGGGTGACGAGGGTATCAACAATTGTAAAAAAAGCACACTATCTTCTATATTCTAACAGAGAGTTGGTGGAAAATCAGGATAACTATAAGAGAATACTAGTGGGTTGTGGGTTTTATGAGTTGTGAGTGGATAGTGAGAGGATAGTGAGAGACCACCCTCTTTCGTGGATTTCTAGCCTCAACTTGGAGGTGACTTGTTGTTGATATTTAGAACAACAATTCTATGGTTGGGTGGAACCTTCATCCCAATCATATGGTTGCACAACATAATTAAAATATAATTGTTTTATCTGTTTATGCATTGTCTTTATGAGTTAAATTGTTGTGCATGAAATTTTTGTATAAGATTGATTTATATGTTGTTCGATTTGAGTTACTAGTTTCATCTCATGTTCATTTTAGCATGTTTTATATGCACTAAATTAATCTTATCAGACAATATTTAAATCTAGTTGAAATTTGTAGCTGAAAGATACAAAAAATTAATTGGTTAATTGTAAATCTTAATTTTTATGAGTATTCTGCACATAATGGACCTTGGCTAGGTTGGGGAACATTACACAAACTCCCATAAATCAAGTTTGATTTATACTAAAAACCATGGGAAGGAGGTATTCAATATTCATTTTCTTACTATTGTTCATTGCTAAAATTTGTGATGGATCCACCACACAATTGCATGTTTTCGCCCTAAATATGTTATTATTTATATTGATCAAAAAGTTGATTATGAATTCTCCCACACAATTTTCAATACAAGAATTAAAAAACGTTATCTAACTTCATTATAAAATTTCAACTAGTCCATCAAATTCTTTTGAAAGCATAGCCATATCAACTTTCTCCAAATATTGTAGGTAAATTTCCTAACAAACTATCCTAATATAAGAATAAAGCGACAAAGTATACACAAACACAATTCAAATTCAATACCATAAATGGAAACTAACAACATTTCAACCTATGTTTTAGAACCAACATCTTCAATAGAATCACTTGCATGATCATGGTGGTAAGGGGAAATGGGGAGCATATCTTTTGGAGGAAAACTAACAAATCAAAAGAAACATGTCAGTTTGAGACTATAAATATAGAATACCGCAACTCCAAGTATTTAATTTGGAGGATGGGTACAGAGGAGTTTGACTATTCCTTGTAGTCATAGAGAGTCAATAGAATCTTTTCAACCTATACCTTGAACTTGTACCCAACCTTGTTGGATTTCACATTTTGGTTTTTGATCTTTCTACCAGTAAGGATGAATAGGTCACATTCATGTGTATCTCTACAGATCCTTTTCACATTTACATAAACCTTGGTTTACATAATTATCCTTCTTTGTGAAATAATGGTAGAAACAAAATAATCCATAGTTTTCCATGGAGGGGTTCTCATACTAAGTGGAGGAATCAATATCTCCAAAGAAAATTCCCATAAAACCACTTCCAAATGTGTTGTGAACACTAGTTCTAGGGTGAAGTGAGAGAGTCGGGAACAAAATTATTAACTGATAGTCAATATCCCCTATATATAAGCCTCCATGAACATTTTGATCCCGAGATATGATGAATAACCATGGATAATACTCATGCCTCACATGCTCAAATTTGGGAGAGAATAGTACCATGCATTGATGGAGATTTCTTGTGAGAAGTAATGAAGTAACATGGGTAATGAGAGAAAGACTTAATTGTTCTCCCCTTCTCGAGGATTTAGATGTGACATGTTCCTTTTTTCCCTTTTTTTTTAGTCATGAAATTGATTTGAAGCCTCACCTAATTCTAAGGGTTGGTAGCGGTGTCATGAAGGAGATGACAAATGTTTGGAAACACTGATGGTGGTAGAAGTTTGGTATGCCTCGACTATCCCATCCTTCAAATATGTGCTCATGGGTGAAGTGAAAAATAATTTTGGGTCCTTGGAGATGTGGGGTGTAAGAAAATTTCAAAAGGAGGTAGGAGAATCAAGTACAATAGAGTAGTAGGGTGTTTAGAAGGATTCAAGGTTAAAGAGTAATTGTCTGGCCAAAATGAAGGAAAACTCGTGTATAAGGTTACTTGTGTAAAAATTAGTGGATATATTCCACACATGAAAGATGATGTGGTAATAACAAAATTTATGGGTATATGTGATCCATATCATTTTGAGAATGACATTAAGGAATAAATATAACATAGATATAACAAGGAAATACACAAAGATATTACAAGGAACACAATAATACAATAAAAATCATATTTTATTAATGAATATTTGGAATACAAAAAACTGTAAAATGCAAAGCATACAAGCTAGCTAGAATGGTGGTAGCTTATCTCTAAAGAGAGATTTGTCAGTTATGCTCACTCACAAGAACATGATTAAAATGAGGCTCCAAAGGCCTTTTCAACATAAAGAATAAATGAGAAAACCTTAAACATCCAAAACCCTAACCCCATAAGATGAAACACCGAAACATTTTTGGGCCCCAATGGGGGTAGTTCATATGTCAACTTCTCGAGGGAACAACTTTTTCATATGATATTAGTTTAGGGAACTCAATACCCTGTTAGATAGGTCTATCCAAGGTGTAAACATTCCAAACAACCCAATACATTTCAATTGTATCACACCTATCCCCCTAACCCTCACATAGGCTGATGGGATGTCACGATTTCCTATTCTTTGACTTACTACAATTTGCAAAATGCACCTTATGATTGGATTCTTCTCATCTATATATTTTGATAACTATAATCTTTCCCAATTCCGAGCTTGATATCTAGATTTATGACCTCTCTATGTTTTTCAACCTAGTTCCATGTGGAAACTTGTCATTTGAACCATTAGATGTGGAACTGATGTGGTACCTACCACCTGACTCATTGTCTCAATAGTTTCAATCTCTCAGGACCTTCCTTGTTTTTATCGGGGTTCTCTTTATCTCACATAGTCATAAGTAACCCATGAGAGACATAAGTCACCCATGACCCCAAGCTCTGACAATGAACTTGGGTGAGTCCACTTTTCAGATCTGACGACTCTCCAGTCTTAACATCCAACGAATCTGATCGAGTTGGTACATCCAAATTGCATGATGATTAACACTTGTTCTTTGAAAATATTCTAAGGAAAATAGGTGGGGCCTATGAAATTCTACGGTTGAGACCCCATATCTCTCATCCATCGATCAATGACCCTTGTTTAACCTTATAAATGTATTTGTGGTCACCGAGGTGCACTCACTTCAAATAAAAATCCTTCTCTCGACCACCTGGTTCTGACTATCACTTAGCCAGATATAACGGTGATCGTGACACCTCCATCAATGGTCAGGATCAAACCCCCCGGTTCTACCTAGGTGATGGTTAATGTTATTGGTCCCCTTATTTGTGGCTAGTCAAAAGATATCCAATGGTGGTGATATGTTCGAACCTCTTATGATAGATCAATAACTCTCATGTAATTCATTTTAGTCGTCTCTATGTTCCCATCTCCCCTTCAATACTGTTGACTACTCTCCTTCCAATGAAACTAATCTTGACATCAGCAACCCAAAGGTTTCCTTTCTGGCCTCTACCCAATCAATGGCTCTGACACTCTCAGCCCCTTTTTTTGTTAAAATGGATTTGAATTTGAATACCAACTGAATTGTTCCTTTTTGATATCTCCACACCTGTAATACCATCCTAATATGTTTGTCATGCTCTTCTTTAGTCTTGGAATAAAACAAAATTCCATCCACAAATACCAAGACAAATATGTCTAGGAACTTATTGAGCACACTATTCATTAAGAACATGAACGTGGTTGGTGCATTTGTAATTCCAAATGGAACCACTATGAACTCATAGTTCCCATACCTCATTTTAAAGGCTATCTTGTGGATTTCCTCATCCTTGATCCTGAATTGGTGGTATCTTGACCTTAATTCAATCTTTGAGAAAATTTTAGCTCTTATGAGATGATCGAAGAGATCAACGATCCTGGGAAAATAATACTCATTCTTGATGGTAATCTTATTCAACTTCCTAATGTATATACACAGGTGCAATGTACCATCCTTCTTCTTCATAAAAAAGGTTGGTGCTCCCCACGAGGATACACTTATCCTAATATAACCTTTATCCAACATTTCCTTTAATGTAACTTCATGTAATGTACCCAACCACCCATAGGTTGGACACACTAACTTCAAGTCCCCTTCTGGACTCATTTGACCTCTGATCTAACTTTAAATAACAAGGATGCATGAAATATTCACATGCATTCATCAAGATTCATGCTAAATATAAAGGAAATGAACCATATGACATGCACAACAATAACCAATGAGCATGAATATTATAGATGCAAAATTCATAGATAATTAAATACACAATGAAAATAAACATACACAGGTAAATAACCATAACATACATCACTTATATTTTCTAAAACAATACACCAATTGGCTACAGAACAAGGACGTTCCACCCAACTGTAGACACTATTGTTCCAAGTCTCAAAAGAATTGTCACCTCCGAGTCAGGGTTATGAATCCAAAAGTATGGTTACAGAGTGTCACTCGGATTCCAAGACCAATCAGCACTCAAGATCTCACAGGATTCTCAGCACCCACAAAAATCCAAAGTACAGCAGCTCTCTTCTACCCATCCTGCACAACCCAAGAGAATGGACCACCTTCTCTACCATGCAGTCCCTCGGGTTTCCCATCTCCTTCTAGGGCTCCAGTGCAGTTGGTCTAGAATCTCCATGTCGGGACTCTCAAGACTCGCAGCTGTGAGTAAAAATGAGCACAAAACAAAGCATCTTAGACATGCAGGTCTTGATTCATGGATGGAATACTCCAAAAGTCTCTACAACCATCCATACCATGGTTTCTCTCCAAAATTTTGTTTTCCTTTCCCAATCCAAGACACGAATGAGGAAAGATGAGTGGGTGAAATAATGAATGGAGTGAAATCCCAATGAAAGGTGTGAACAATGAGAAATTGAATGAATGAGTGAAGAATAAGAAGAAGAACCAGTAGAAGAACAAGAAAGAGAACCCCCACCCCAGACCAAAGATGGGTTTATGTAATTATTAGAGTCAAGGAACCACTTGGCCTTCCTCCCAAGAAGCTCACGTAACTGTTATTCTCCATTAACACAATAATGTGTAAATAAAAAAAATATGAAATAAACACTTATCCCCTCAAGCCCCCTCTCTTATGGAATCATATCCCCCTATAACTCTTGTCCATTTCTGTCTGGCAGCCAACGATGTATTTATTATTAATAATGATCAAAGCATTACATTTCCTAGGCACATTGGCCTTTTAATAATTGTTTAGGCACTCTGTCCTTTCATAAATTAACAAAATACAATATTTAATACGGGTTCAAAACCTGGGGTAGTACATCCCCTCCCCCTTATTTTGACACTGTCCTCAGTGCATATACCAAAACATAAATCAAAATATCAAAAATTATTCAAAATGTTGTGGGTAATCTACCCGCATGGCATCTTCATGCTCCTAGGTAGAATCTTCAGGACCGTAGTAGGTCCACTAGACTTTTACCAACTCTATTAATCGGCTCCAAATCATTTTGAATTTTCTATCCAATATTTGTGTTGGTTGGACTTGAAAATCTTCCTTTGTCTCTACTTGAATCAAATGCCAGACAATAACATGGCTAGGATTGTGTACATATCTTTTTACCAAAGCGACATGAAATATATTATGCACATTCATGGAAGTAGACAATGCAAGCATGTATGCAACTGGCCCTATTCTGTCCAATATCTCAAATGGACCACATAATGTGGCTACTAAATTTGTATTACTACCCAACTCAAAAGATCTCTTGTTGGGCTTCATTTTTAAAAGCACATGCTCCCCTACTTTAAATTGTCTAGTTGTCATGTTGTTATAGCAAGATTTGCCTCACCCTATGCAACTTTATCAGAAGGCCTTTTCCATTTCCCTATGCAGACTTGAAGTCCCCTTTTTCACTTCCCAAATCCAAACATCATATTTTTCCACATATACACACCCTATCGATTATACAACATGTGTATACACAATTTGTACCATTGCAACCCGTGGACATCGATTTTGGTGCTCAAAATTAAAAATTGTGTCGGGTTTCCATGTCACGTCATGATATCCATGATCCCTGAACTTCCATATACTGGAAATGTTATGACTCAGACCTTTAGTTACATTTGAAGGAGATAAATGGGCCATATCCAAACCATGGAAAAAGAGAGAATTCAAATTTTGAGAGTAAAGTTAGTATGGATAAATTATTCACTTCATATTGAGTTTGCATCCCTTTGTCCTTTAAAGTATGAACACATTGTTCATCCCCCAAGATCTTCCCTATTTGATGGAGAACCTCATTGTATCTCTTATATGATCTTGCCTTTGGTGGAGGATTGAAGTGGTGGAGGCCCAGCTGGAAGGGACTGGTTCTGAGATGTGTCGATACAAAAGTTTGTCATTCATGCACTTTTGTTGATCATATTTTAATAGAAATACTCTTTTCTCATCCAATTAATATCTCATAAATATTTGAATTATTATTCCATGGGCATATTTTTTATGAATGTTGTTGGATTATGTTATTATATGTGATAAAAATATACATAATCACCATATGCTTGCGTATCTTGGTTCTTGAGGATAAGTTGTGGTATAAATCTTTGATTCAAGTGCTCAACGGTGGTCTTCATCGAACATCCTAACGAGGTAGGTTCTTTATCTTGTCTTGTTAGCATTTTCATTTATATAGCATACTTGAGATTAGAGTTGATTTCTATAGTCATTCTGTCTTTTCTGGTTTACCCCTTTCCATAGAGTGATTTTCCTCGTAACAGAATTGGAGACCATACTAGGGATTGAATCTTATTTTTGGGGTTTGGAATGTTTTTCTCCTTTGATTTATCTCGGTTAGATTGAGTTTCTTTGTCTTCTGATTGCCTGAAAACCTATTTTCATTTTGAATATGATTTTCTTGGATTTATTTGTTGGCAAGTGTTTAACAGGTAGCGTATGCTTGTCATTGATGGAAAGTACAGCAGTGAAGATGGCATGAGTACAGGAAGAATGTAACAGACGGGCATCAAAAGTAGTTTAGGAAGACGCTGCATAGCAAGCTCATTAAGTTCATAAGAGATAGTGCAGAGGATTGTTGGTAGGTTTAACAGGCAAAGTGAGCTTGTCATTGATGGTAGGATCAGAGCGTGCATCGATGGAAAAACAAGAACAAAGTAAGCTCAGGAGGAATTAGTTCAGAGTCACACGCAGTGTGTAGGTGTGCACTAGGGATGAGGTTAACTCATTGCCAAAGCTCAAGAGAGATAGCATACTCAGGATCTCAGGCGGATCAAAGGTCGAGGCCTTTGACACTTAGAAATTTTTCTATGTAAGAAAAAAATCCTAATGACCGTCATAACTAAATCCGGAGAGGAGGAGAAATAGTGAACATTGGATCTTATTCAGAATCCTTGATGACAGTCAGATATGAATTCAGAGAGGAGTAGCATGTAGTAGATGAGAATAGATCTCGGGCGTTCAATCTAAGCGTGGGGTACATCGATCGTTGCATCAGGGAGGACCTGCACGTTCATTAAAGAGCAAGAAGAGGAGAAATGCAAAATGCCAAAATATGTTGGTTTGACTCCATTTCGAAGTTTCGTAGATTGGGACTTGAAGGCTTGAGACCCTTCATCATAAGGTGGCAAAATCGCGAAGTGGCGAAATCGCGAAGTGGAAAAATCACAAAATGGTGAAATCATGAAGTGTCAAAATCGTGAAATGCGAAATGGAAAAATGATCCTAGCCGTTGGATCAAGGTGTGATCTAGGTCGTCAGATATAGGAGGTGAATATGGCAGACCACATCAAAAAGGATAGTCATGGACCGTTGGATCAAGAGGACGCGTGTGTTGAGTCCATTTTTGTGCTTTCACAAACCATACTTTTTGCCTCTTTATTTGCCATTTTCCTTCATTTTACTCCACATTTCTCATAAAATAGCCTATCCAAGGTAAATTTGTCATCCTCTAACTTCAGAATTGAATTTTCTAAATTATTGCATTAAAATTGGAAATTTAGC
>JASDQU010507374.1:21935-41613 GCA_032191745.1 Picea mariana
CTTAAAATTTGTGGGTATCCAATGGGCACATAACAAGTCTGTAGTCAGTTGTGTGGATATCAGATGTCTATAACACATAAAAGAGTTAATTTTGGATTGATGGGTCATTTGTTATCTATGTGCTCATTAGTTTCCTATCTATCGAATGGCTAGAACAAGCAAACAAGTTAAATTCAAGACTGTGGATTTTTTTTAAGTTCGAGACTATGGGTTCAATCCATCTATAACTAGTCCACATTTATGATGCCCAACATCCAAGTCAACAAAGACAACAACATGTTTTCTCTCAAATAGATGGTACACATAAAACTGTTTTCCGTCCCCTCATCAAAACATGGAGAGAAATCTTATGAAAAAATTGTGAAGGAAAATTAATTGTCACAACAATATGCTTCCATGCAATCTGAGCATAAATTATTTTCTCCTCGACATTGAATCTTTGTATGGTTATTAATGAAGGTGGAATTTTTACATTTAAATTATTCCATGTGATGTGTATGGTGTTGAATTTCATGAGCTTAGATAAAAGCCTAAGTTTCCTTGTTGGCACAAGGGCAGACCCAGGGTCCAACTCTAACAGCGCACCAACAAGCTCTAACTACTGGCCCTTTCGGCAACACCTGCGAAGCAAATGTAGTCTCACCCGAAGTAGCAATAGGGGGTTTCAAGACACAAGTTCCTACAACTAGAGGAAGTTGCAAAGTGGATCCAGACCGATAACACACAACAACTAGATCTTATCTACCACTCTTAAGCTCGCCTCGCAAGACATATCTCAGATATAACACAATAATGCAATAAAAGTATAGAAAATGATAAATAACACAACATCAATCACACATAACATAAGATATACATGGTTCACCCTCTCCCTAGGTCTATGTCCACATAATTGTGCTTTATGATATATTAAGTGAAAGCATACAATTCCATTTACGCACTTAGCTTGCAGATCTTTGTCTCTTCTCTCTTCTGAATCTCCCCTCCCTGCGCACCCATCCGCAGGGTTGATCTTTGCACCCAGCTGAAGATATTACAACAGGAGAATGCTCTCACCCAACACTCTCTATCTCTACAACAATAGTCATTCTCAACAGCTTAAACAATCATATCAACTAATGACCAACCAATGACTAACCCCACCCCAATCATTTATGTCTTTATTTATACATTATATTGACTCTCGAACAACCTTAGGTCGAAACCGAGGTGTCAAAACCCTAGATACTAAAACCCTAGGCATTTAAAACCCTAGGTCCACTTGACCCAGATTTCCAGGGCTTCACCAGCCTATCTTTCCTTTTTTCCCACGAGGTTCTCCAAAGAACTCGTTGATGACTTTATCCCGCTTGCAAAGTTGTCTATGATCTATATCCTTTGTTGATCTGTCGTCCTTGATCTTCTCGTCCAACGGCTCGCTTTCCCATACTTCTCTTCATCTTTTCTTCTTCTTTAACCCACTTCAACCCAATCTCAGTCACTGTGTCTTCCAGGTAGTTCGGAACTTCAACTTTATTCCTTATTCTTCACTTCCTTCCATAACCAAGGGCCAACAAGCGCCCAATACTCACCTGTGACTCGTCCCGAGTCATTGCAGGACTGAACTTTTTGTTTCACTTTGACTGCAGACTGCATGGAGCAGCCTGTGCTTTCTTCTCTGTCCCTCCCTGTTGTGTGCAGGTTATCTTTTCTGTGTCTGGTACCTAGTTTCAAATGCACCTGGTACCTAGACCCTTCTTCATTGCTTCTACTGGGATTTTTGGGGCAGTTGGTTTTCATAATACAATTTCAACTGGCTCACATTCACTAAACCTTCCTTCCATTCTCCATTCAGAGTTTTTAACTGCGCGACTCCTCCTTTTGTAACATAGGCCACCTCAAATGGCCCAAGCCAATGTGTTCTGAACTTCCCTGGATGTTTCATGAATTTTTTGTCATATACCAATACCAATTCTCCTTTCTTGAATATCTTCTTCTTGATGTGATTGTCATGGTAGGCCTTCTCTCATTCCTTCTGTACCTGCTAATGAAACCCTGCAATAAATCTGTCTTATTCTAGTTCCATCAACTGAACAAGCCTCTCTTGAACAACACTAGTATCATCCATGTTTGTAAATGCTGCAATCCTCAAGCTAGGAACCAAATCCTCCATAGGTACAACTGCTTCTAGGCCATAAACTAGCTTAAAGGGAGTCGCATTGGCAGCTTCTTACAAGTAATTCGATATGCCCATAGTACTGCTGGCACTCTTAGATCCCAATCATCTCTGTTTACATTGCAAATCTTCATCAGTGCTATCTCCAAGATCTTATTGAAAGCTTCGACTGTACCATTTTCCTGTGGGTAGTAGAGTGTACTCTTCTGGTGGTGAACCTCAAATTCTTGAGTCAATGCTTCAATACTCTTGTTAATGAAATGTGTACCTTGATCGCTCATAAGGATCTTCGGGCATCCAAACCTGGTTATGATATCATCAAATAGTTGTAGTTGCACTACATTCCTTAACTACTCTTGCTTCTTCCCATCTGGTAAAATACTCTGTCGCAGTGATGATGTATCTAGCTCTTGTACGCTTCCCTGGTGGGTTGATAGGTCCCACAAAATAAATGGCCCATTTCTCAAATGCCTGTAAATTTAGTTTTGGTTCTAAAGGAATATCATCTCTTCTGGATGGCTTCCCTACCCTCTGGCATACATCACAGGCCTTATAGTAATCCTTAGCATCCTTATGTAAAGTAGGCCACCAGAGGCTAGCTCCAAGAACCTTCTGCGTTGTTGATTTTCCTGCGTAGTGCCCTCCTACAATACCTTCATGTGCTTCTGTGAGGATCAATGGTCTCTCTATATCCATAAAAAATCTCCTCATACCTCATCAGGTCCCATCTTGTATAGCTATCCAGCTATCAATGAAAATTCTATAGCGCACACTACCAGTTGTTTCTTCTGGATAATTGTATATCCACTAGGTGCCATTCCTATAGACAGGAATTTGACTATCTCTGCAAAGTGATCATCAAATATTCTTATGGATAGTAGTTGTGCATCAGGTAGTGTATCTTCCCCATGTTTTAATCTAGACAAGTGGCCAGGTCCCTTGTTCATTCTCCCTGGCTTGACCACAATTTCAAAATCATATTCCTGAAATAACAACAACCATCTGCATATTCTCCCCCCCAACACTAGCTTGTTGACTAAGTATTTCAATGCAGATGGCTAGTGAACATCTTGAAATGTCCTCCTAGTAAGTAGTGTCGAAATTTATGTAGCGCATACACCATAGCTAATCCTTCTCTTTCAGTGGTGGTATAATTTATCTCAGCTGTCGAGAGATTCCTACTAGAAAAATCTAACGGATGGTTAATGCCTCCTGCTCCTAGTTGGGCTAACACTTGTCCTAAGGAAATGGACGAGGCATCAACATGCACATGGAATTCCTTACTCCAATCTGGGAAAACCAATATGGGCACAGTAACCATTTTCTGTTTCAGTGTGTCTAAGCTTTGCTGACATTCTTTTGTCCATTGAAACAGACGATCTTTCTTTAACAACTTCTCCATGGGTGTTGTTATCTATGCATATCCATTGATGAACTTCCTATAGTATCATGTATGTCCTAGCGCAGTGAGAAACTGTCTTACTGAAGTAGGGGGAGGTAAATCAACAATAATGGTGTTCTTGGAAGGATCTACTAGTAGCCCCTACTTTCATACAATATGTCCTAGCAATACTCCAAAAGGTGACAAGAAAATGCACTTTTTCAGGTTCAGGGCAATCTGGCATTGTCTGCACTTATCCAACATTAGTCTTAAGCACTCAATATGATCTTTTAATAAGCTAAAAACAGTCCAATCATCAAAATATGCTTCTAAAAATTTATGTAAGAACTCCTTAAATGCTTCGACCACCACCCTGTAAAAGATGGTTGGTGCACTCTTCAGTTCGAAGGGCATCACTATGTACTGGAAAGATCCCCATTATGTTGCAAATGTGGTCTTATTTCGATCTTCCTTAGCAATCATGATCTGATGGTACCCTGAAAATCCTTCTATGAAGGAGTAAACTTCCTGTCCTCCAACATTATCTAAAAATTCATCAGTAAACAATGTAGGAAAGGGATTATGTAAGCATGCATCGTTCGGTTTCCTCAAGTCTACACAAATTATGATCTCTCTTTCCTTCTTGTCTTGGACCACCATGGGGCTGATCCATTCTGATTCTTCAACATGTTCTATGATTCATGCTTCCAACATTCTGTTTAATTCAATCCTAACCTTCTGCTTATATTTAGGATTCAGTCCGTAGGGTCTTTGCTTGACTGGTCTTGCATCTGGCTTCAATAGAATTTTCATCTCTTCCATGGGCCCTTTAATACGATTCATATCTTTGAACTTGGTTGGAAACAAGTCCTCATACTCATGTACTAATTTTGTGATCTTATCAATGGTGCCTCATCCCAGTAATCTCCAACGTTTGCCAGTTTAGGTGTTTGTTCAATTCCAATATTAACTTTCTTGATTTTAATGGGCTTCCCAATAAAAGGTAGTTCGACCCCAGGCCCCTCTATGTATCTCTGTCCTTCAGTCTCTATGATGTTCACATTCCTAGGATCATCGTCTTCATCAGCATTTATATTGTAACAACCTTGTAAGCTCTAAAAAGTTGCAATCCATTCTTCTTCCTCTTGTTCTACAGGGAGGTTAGGTACCTCCTCAAAAAATTTATGCTTTATAACTTGTAATGCTTGATCTGCTGTAGGGTGATGAATTTCAAAAAAAAATGTAGTGATAAAGTTTTGAGTCATACCATACCAATTTGAAGTGGTGAGGCGCAGTTCAACTTGCAGATACCAATTGATAGGCGTTGTAGCCAACGTGTTAATTAACTTGTGCACCCATTTTTCCCGAGGGATGTGTCCATAGAACTATGATTTATGATATATTAAGTGAAAGCATACAGTTATATCTGGGCACTTAGCTTGTAGATATTTCTCTCTTCTCTCTTCTCAATCTCCCCTCCCTGCACACCCAACTGTAGGGTTGATCTTCTCACCCTGCTGAATATCTTACAACATGAGAATGCTCTCACCCAACACACACTCTCTCTCTCTCTCTCTACAACAATAGTTATGCTCAACAACTTAAACAATCATATCAACTAATGACCAACCAATGACCAACCCCAGCCCACTCATCTAGGTCTTTATTTGTACATTATATTGACTCTCGGATAACCTTAGGCTGAAACCTAGGTGTCAAAACCCTAGATTCTAAAACCCTAAGCATCTAAAACCCTAGGTCCACTTGACCCAGATTTCCAGGGTTTTGGCAGCCTGTCTTTCCTTCTTTCCCGTGAGGTGCTCCAAAGCACTCGTTGATGACTTTCTCCCACTTGTTGATTTTTTCATGATCTATATCCTTTGTTGATCTGTCGTCCTCAATCTTCTCGTCCAACATCTCGTTGTCCCGTACTTCACTCCATCTTTTCTGCTTCTTTGACCCACTTCAACCTAATATCAGTCACTGTGTCTTCCACGTAGTTCGTAACTTCGCTTTTCTTCCTTAATATTCACTTCCTTCCATAACCAAGGGCCAACATTCCTTTATCCTTATTGTTTGAATGATTATGTAAAAATTCAATGCAAATTTGTTTGAATAATAAATGTCCAGAAAATTGTTTCTAAATGTTTTCCGGTAGAGCATTTTATGAATGTAATAAGTGTTTCATATTGGAAGGCCAATCATACTTTATTATTGTCAAGAATAGGATCGAGGAGCAATAATAAAAATAAATCAAAATGAATGAAAAAGTAAAACATAGAAGAAAACAATACAAGAGAGACATTGATATATGTGGTTCACCCAATATGGGCTACGTCCATGGAGAAACAATTGGTCCTTCCTTTACTCTACCTAGAAAAATGAAGGGATAACACTACAACACATATGTTTCAACCTCCTATTCACTCTCTCAGAGTCTCCTCTCGTAGAAATGCAATACTCTTTCTCACAATACACAATCGTAATACAATTCCCTGTTTAAAAAAAGGGTTTCCTTCTAGGGTAAAAAGGTACCAACATAACCTCCACCATTATATATGTGACCTAATAACGAATGTCATAGAGTAAACATGAAATATAATACTATATATATATATGATCTTGCGTCATCCAAAATCCCTAATCCATTGACCTGGATTAGATTACAACCTTAATTCCTTAACCAGAATTAGAAAACCATGGAATGGAAAGACGTGTACAAAAACCACCCAAAAACGGATGCAAAAAACTTCCCAAAAATTTTCTTAGGGTTATGCCCCCCTATGAGCCCCCCTCTGCGCCAAGTGTAACATAACATCATGTGAGGCTAAATATGAAAATAATATAACACAAAAACCTACCAAGGACTTTGATCCAAACACGACTGAAACAAGACCTATGAATCAAGAAGATAATCAAGCTCCAAAACATACCCTTTGTTACAAACATATCCTTTGTTACAAAGTTGGAAAACATACATACTAGCCAGAATCTCGCAGATGCGTTAACAAAGGGAGTAACCAGGGATAAACTGAGTTCCTGCTCAGTTTCAGTTGGTCTTCAAGCATGAAGGTGAAGATGAGAAATTTTCCATCTCCAATAAGGATCATGGTCTAGTAGATACATAAGCGGTGGAGTTGTTGAGATCAATATCCAAGTGGGAGATTGTTGGTTGTGGAGCCTGATTATCTTCCTAATTCATAGGTCTTTGTTTTCAGTCGTGTTTATACCCCATGAAGATTGTCCACCCCTCCACGCAGGGGGTTGCAGGGGGGGCTTTCCCCCCTTATGGAATCTGGGGGAAAGTAGGCCCCCGGCAGGGGTTCGGAGGAGAATCCCCCGAAGGAAAAATTTCCTTGTAAATGTATATTGTAATTTCATAGTAAATATGGACCATTCATTATAAGGTCACAAATATGGCGATAGAAGTTATGTTAGGGTTTTTTTTCCTAGAAGGCAACCCTCTTTTATGAGGGAATAATATTGTGGTTGTGGATCATTGCGAAGATTGTATTCTAAGAGAGGAGACCGTGAAAGAAGGAAGAGGAAGTTACAATATGTGTGTTGTAGGTTGTATCCCTTCATTTTGATGGATAATAAAAATGAAGGACCTGGAAATTTATTTGGTAGATGTAGCCCACACTCGATGAACCACGTATATATGTGTCTCTATTGTATTATGTATCTTTTGTGTTTTATTTCCGCATTTTTTTTATTTTATTGTTCCACAATCCTGTTTTTCTAACACCAAGCCTTTTGGAAAAATGGCCTTCATTTTATTTGCTCATAAAGGTGCCTTTCTCTCCTTATGGCTTCCTCCAAGGTCTTGGGGTTATCATATTAAATCTTGTCACTATAGAAATATTTGTATTTTAACCTTCTCATCCTTGATGAAGTCAACATACACCAACAATTCAAAGAATTGCTTCTCATATTCCTCCATTGTCATGGTTCCCAACTTGAGCTTAAAGAACTCTTTCATATTTCTCTCATAGTAATGCTCGGACAAATATTTCTCTTGGAAATATCCTTTGAACTTCCTCCATGAGATTCTCTTCTCATCGAGGTTCTTGGTTTGCTTAAGTTGATCCCACGACATCGTTTCCTTTCCTTGCAAGTGGTAGGTGGAAATCCTAGCTTCTACATGGGATGGGTAGTCATGTAGCTTGAAATATTTCTTCATTTCCAACAGAAAGGCCTCTGCCCCTTCTCCTTTCCTATGCTCACCATTGCAAGTAGGTGGCCTTATTTTCATGAGTTCACCTTGCAAGATGCCTGCCTCAGGCCTTCTGCTTTGCCTCCAAACATGAGACACACTTGGGATGCTTCCTAGCCCTAAGCTTGCATGATTTCTTCTAGTGGAATGCCTTGGAGAATGATGGATCCTGCTCATGCTCCTTGACTGCCTATCATTTCCATGATCATCCCCTTTGTTGTGAGATCTAGATGTTGATACTTGTCTAGCACTAGTTGCTTGCTTGGTGCAAAAATATTTGTTAACTTGCTTATGCAACATTTTCAAGTTTTGAAGTATCTCTTCCTGAGCCTTCATAATCCTTTCATTATCATCCTTGTAGCTTTGCACTTCCCTATGCAGACTTCTCACAGTGACATGCTCTTGCCTATCTCTTCTTCCATTTGACTATGTCTCAGCATTCCCCATGTTGATATGCATACCTCTAAACTCTTCCTCATGGTTGCAAGATTTTTGAGCATCTTCCATAACTCCAGTCCTCATATAGGAACTAAAGTCTATTTTTGTACTTCTAATTCTGCAAGAAATGTGTAGGTAATAATTGTTGTTAGAACATGCATATTATAAAACATTTTATTAATGAGAATACATGGTACTTCTTCATTAATTTCTGAAGGACACATTGCACTAATTTAAATTTTGATTTTCTTGATGCATCCCTCCAAGAAACAGCTTTCCAACGACTGAAAACTTGCCCAACATTGAGTTCTGTATTGAAATTTATAGTTTTCTGAAGTTCTTGTACAGGTCTACAACATCTCTAGAGATATGAAGTCCTGAATGTTCCTCCATTGATCTATATTAATGGATTCATCATGGATTTAAGTCATACTTCTTCTGCATACCTTCCATGAACCTACCACCAACACTTAGTTTATTTTTCCTTCGTAGACTCGTAGACTTATAAACTTGTAACCTTCTTTTATAATTCCATCTGGAAGTCTCAACACTTAGTCATTTTTCCACTTCTTTAGACTCACGAACTCACAACCTTGTAAATTTTCTTCCATAAGTCCATTTGAAGAGTCTCAACACTTAGTCGTTTTTCTAGTTCTTTGAACTCATGAACTCAAAAACTTGTAACTTTTCTTTCATAAGTCTAACCGAAAAGTCTCAACACTTAGTTGTTTTTCCACTTCTTCGGACTCGCAGACTCACAAACTCACAATATTGTAACTTTTCTTTCATAATTCCATCTAAAAAGTCTCAACACTTAGTCATTATTCCACTTCTTCATATTCGTGGACTCACAGAATCACAACCCTGTAAATTTTCTTTCATAAGTCCGTCCAAAAAGTATCAACACTCAGTCATTTTTCCACTTCTTCGGACTCGCGGACTCATGGACTCACAATATTGTAACTTTTCTTTCATAAGTCCATCTAAAAAGTTTCAACACTTAATCATTTTTCCACTTCTTCGGACTTGCGGACTCACAGACTCACAATATTTTAACTTTCTTTCATAAGCCCATCTGAAAAATCTCAACACTTAGTCATTTTTCCACTTCTTCAGACTCGCGGACTCATGGTTTCACAATCTTGTAACTTTTCTTTCATAAGTTCGTCCGAAAAGTCTCAACACTTAGTCATTTTTCCACTTCTGCATTCCACTAATTAGCCCCTCGACTTCGCACACACTTCTATATCCAATGTGCATACTTTGGTGTCACGCGCCAATATCTACTAGGCACAGCTTTGTGTCACACACCAATATTTTGCATCCAATGTAAACATAACATTGCGTGTGCACCAAGGAATTTGTACTGCTCTCTTCCAACACTCCAAACGCACACCTTGTGCGTCACATTATTATTTGTGTGCCACAAACTATGCACCCTGTGATGCCAAACTTTAGCGTGATTTTCTGCACACCCATCTTCTGCGCACGCCACCAATTATACACAGTGCAGTGCCAAAATCTAGTGTACACACCCTGTGCACCATTATTTTCTATGCAACACCAAATATTTTTTATGCTTAACTAATTTTTCCATAATTTTGATGCATAAAATTGGGGATTTTTCCAAATCCCACACAATTGCTTCTAATTTTCCGTCATGGACGCACTGTAACTTGAAATTTAGCCACTCACCAATTCAACTTTCTGGGAGAATCCGCTTCGGCATTATGCTAACTCAGCTCATCCAGGATCAGTGTTTAAAATTGGGCTCTAATACCACTTTGTAACATACCCAATCACCATGGTTTGGTCATGTCATGAACAAATTCCTCTTTATCAGCTATGATACCATTTTAGTAACGTACTTAACCTCTAGCTAGGAAACAATACGTGTGGAATACATATAACATGAAACTTCTGCTAATTAAAGCAATTCTTTTACTATTAGCCGATTTCCTATAGCTTACAGCTACGAATTAAAACAGATTTAGCTACTATATTTAACCACAAAAAGAATCATCTACAACATGCTAATAACCAACATGAATTGCAGCTAAACAACTTATTACAATAGCATAAAATCACTTCCAAATACACAGAGTTCATGCACAACAATTAAATACATCATTTAACATAACAACAAGATAAAAACACTCATATTTTCACAACAGTTGTGCAACCAGATGATTGGGACAGATGTTCCACCCAACCATAGATTGACTGTTCCAAATATCAACAACCAGTCACCCTCGAGCTGAAGCTAGAAATCCACAAAAGAGGGTGGTCTCTCACAATCCACTCATAGCTCATAAAACTCTCAACCCAACTAGTATTTTCCTACAACTATATCGATTTTTCGATCAACTCTCTTCCTCTTGACTTGTCCAACCCAAGGAATGAACCATTATTTTATCAAGGTTAACCTAAGGGATATACCATCCATTTATCAAGGCTAACTCAAGGAATGAGCCATTCTTTTATAAAGGTCTCTCTGGCATAGGTAGCTAGGAATATCTCACTTGGGAAATCAAGGGAAACCGCTTCTAGGAAAACTATCAGCAAACCCACAGCAAAAACTTGTTGTTACAGTGAAACTCATGTAGGATCTCACCCTTTCATCCTGACAACTGGGATTCAGTTCTCCAACTCAAATTCTCTCTAGTTACGCTCCAAAATTTGCCCTTCTTCCCCTTCGACTTACTACATTATCAATGCCTCTTCCTTCCTTTAGCTTTCCTTTATTGACTCACACTCTTCACCAAGCTGATTTTACTTAACCCCCATGTACCTAATAAATTTGGGATGTGACCACTCACACCCACCCTCTTACATGTATTCAATGATTGGCTTTGGGAACACTCAATCAGAAATTGGAAGGTTCATATACAATAGTAGATTTAGGAAAACGAGTTAAATCCATACACATGGGTAATTCCCCTCTTAGACCCCCTCTTGGAAATTATCCTAGAAAATCCACTCTCTTGTGGATTAATTCATCCCCCATATCTGTTTTATGTCCCCTTAGCAGCTGGCATCACATTTTATTATTAAAATATTGAAATACAATTCACATATTACATCGCTTCGCCATTGATCCAGATTATTTTCGGCACGAAATGAGAGCGGAGATATAATAAAGAAATGTAAAAATATATATCATGTATTCAATAATATAACATAGATTTATTAGAGATATAACCATAAACACAAAGATATAGTAATACACAATTTCTATTAATGAGCGAAATGTACAAAACTGTAGAAATACAGAGTGAAAGACTCACTAGAGTGGTGGTAGCTTATCTTTGAGAAGAGATGTGACGTCTACTCACATTTGAAAGAAGAAAATTATTACAATGAGGCTCCAAAGGAATTTTTAACATAAATAAAATCCAAAACCCTAACCCCGAAAGACGAAAAGCCAATAGTTTTCTGGACCCCGTTTTGGTTAGTTTGGTGTATCAACTTCCCGAGGGCGTAACTTTGGCATATGATCTTCGTTTGGGGCACACAATAGCTCGTTGGAAAGGTATAGATGAGGATATTCATTTTTGGGGATCAATGAAGCCTTTGGATATAATTAAGGTTCTTGATCGTGGAAAAACTTCATTTAGTCCCTCAAAATGGCCCCAGAAGTTTAGGAACCGAAAAAAACTGCTAAAAATAGTAAATTTCCATAAGACTGTTTTGAGACAGTTGGAATAGCTCGGTGGCCACTGATATCCACCTGGATCAATACAACATCCTTAGGAATCAATGGTCTCCATTGCATTGATTTATCAGGGGAGAGTGGAAAGAGTTTGTTGAATCTGAATCTTTATAAGTTGCTTGCCTTGTTGGATAAGTTGTGTTGCTTCTCTTGTTGAAGGTTGTCATGAACTTGTTGTTGGCGAGGTTGAATCTATTCAAACAAATTGTTTTATCTTGGCTTGACTGGGCAGTGTGTAGGCACCCGTGTAGATGAAGAAACAATATCTTCTTTCTCTTTTGCAATCCACTTATGTTGGATAGAAAGGTCTTGGGCCAAGGATGCAGTGGTTGTAGTGTCCTTTTGTTCACCTTTTGAAAAGATTATGAAGAGGCTGAATTTTGTGGTATGAGAGATTTCCTTGCAACACTGTTTTGGTGGGATAATAGTCGGAACTACCTCTGGTATCCTATAGAGATGACACCCCAAAGTAACAATGACACTATGGGGTCGAGACTCATAAATAGCATGGTGCTTCCACATATATGGCTGGCCCAAAATAACATCACATACATATAGTGGGGAAACATCACATAATACCTCATCCTTAAAGGGTTGAATTTCGTATGACAATCAGCACTGTTGGCTGACACAAAGATCTCATCCTTGGTGAAGCCACCCGATGTTGTATGGTTGTGGGTGTGGTGTTGTCAAAAATCCAAACTATTTGATGACCTCTATTGAGATGAGTTTTTTCTAGCTTCCGCTATCAACAATGAAATGCAATGGGGTCCCCTTCACCCAAATGTGTGAATGGAAGAGGCGCTCCCCCTCTTCAGGATCTACTGGTTCTTCTGGTTGAATTGTTTTGATTGTGACAGTAGCAGTGGGGTATGCGTCGATGATTTTTCTTCTCCCATTATTTTCTGAATCATATTCTGAATCTGGGTTCAGATCTTTTTCTTTGATCTCAGCCACCAATGAATTTTTTGAGTGACATTCGTTGATGTTGTGCCAGGGGATTTTGTGGAAATTGTACCACTTTCAAGTGTCCTTCTTTGTCTTTCCATGACCCTTCTTTTCATGTGGCTTAGACAAGTTTTCAGGAGGTTGTTTGTTAGGGTTATCTTTATCATATTTTGGTTTTTGCAGATTTGTAGACCCAAACTCTTGTTTGTTCTGGTGCCTAAATTTCTTCTCGATTTTGACAGCATATCGATAGGCAGCTCCCAGCGATGAGTTGTCTAGAAACTCCATTTCAATTTGAATGTACCTGTGTAGAGCCTCACAGTATTTCAAAACCAAATGTCGCTTAGAATATTTGATACCCAACTTGGTGCGCAAGGTATGTAAGGTATTGGTGGACTCTGACACTGCTTTCCCCCTCTCTTGACGCAACGTGGTCCATCTCATGTATTGATCGTCATAGTTACCAACAGGGTAATATTGTTTCTTGATCACATCCACAAAAAAATCCCAAGTGGGATCGACCCCATATATTCCAGATTCCTCTATATAAATTTTCTCCCAGTAAGTTTCCCAGCAATGTTTAACATGGGGGGGAGCCTTGAGGAGTGTGAAGGTGATCTTTTCCCTATCGGAAAAATTGTGAACAGAGAAATAACCTTCTAGCATACTTAACCATTTTTTTAGGGCGTCTACATATGTTTGACCTTCAAATACGGGAATATCAAAATTAAACTATACCTTGAAAGGAGAGGTGCCTCCAAAATGGCCGCTTGATGAAGACATTCCTATTGTTATTGGCAGTCGTTGAAGGATGTGGGAAAAATTCTACATCATTTCGTCCCTCTGTCACGTGAGAGCTTGCTCGAGCAATAGATTAATAGAATCTTTTGCTCCATCATTTTTCTTTTCTTTCTCCATGGAGGGTTTCTTGGGCGTGTGAGAGTGATTTTCCTCAAGAGAGACAAGCTCGAGACCCAACTTGCTATACTCGGACCTTGTCGGGGACATGCACTGAAAAACGATCAAGAACAACTTGCTCTGACACAACTGATCTCAATTATTTTCCACGTGAAATAAGAGTGGAGATATAATAAATAAATGTACAAAGATATATCAAATATCCGATAATATAACATATATTTATCAGAGATATAACCATAAACACATAGATACATTAATACACAATTTATATTAATGAGCGAAATGTACAAAACTATAGAAATACAAAGTGAAAGACTCACTAGAATGGTGGCATCTTATCTCTGAGAAGAGATGTGACGACTACTCACATTCGCAAGAAGATGATTATTACAATGAGGCTCCAAAGACATTTTTAATATAAAGAAAATCCAAAACCCTAACCCTGGAATATGAAAAGCCAACAGTTTTGTGGACCTTGTTTTGGGTAGTTCGGTGTATCAACTTCTCGGGGGCATAACTTTGGCATATGATCTTTGTTTGGGGCACATGATAACTCATTGGAAATATATCGATGAGGAGATTCATTTTGGGGGCTCAATCAGAACCTTTGGCTATCATTGAGGTTACTGATCACGAAAAAACTTCATTTAGGCCCTCAAAATGGCCCTGAAATTTTAGGAACCGAAAAACTGCTAAAAATAGTAAATTGACAAAAGATTGTTTTGTGCCAATTGGAATAGGTGGGTGGCCACTGATATCAACCAAGATCATTCGTAGCCACATATTATATCTACATAATCATTAATTAAACTAGGGATTATGATGGGGATGTTACAAATATGGGTGAATCTAATCTTGTTTCGAATTTTGAATCCTTTCAGTGATTCGAAACAAGGGTCGATGGAATGAGTAATGAACACGAGAATTGGTCATCCAAACCAATGATCGTGAATAAGGGGTGGTGATCGTGGCTAATTATGGCAGAGTATGGTCAATGGGATTATACCAATCAAATAAGGTAATGGATACAAATGCATATATTATGGGGCTATTAGGTGGAGTATGAAGATTAATGGTATGGAAAGAAACAGGATAGGTACATGATTTAATTGGTGGAGATAACTCATAGGTAATTTTCAATGCGATTTTTCCATAGCTTTAATCAATCAAAAGAATTAAGAATCAAATGATTACCTCAATTTTACCTTGATTTTACTTTAAGATGCATGCTTGGACAAGAGTTGAATTTGTTGTAGTTTATATTGAACYTGTAGGATCATTAGATGCTTTGTTGTTGAACTATCTGAAATGTTGATGTACAAATGGAAGTGTTGTTGGTGTTTTGTCATTCTTGGATACAAAGAAGTGAATTTTTGTTGTTGTAGGCCTATGGACTTGGTGTAGACCTACTGATAGGAAGAATTTAGAGTTTCTTGGGAAGCTCCAAACTCTCACTCATGGACTTGTTGAACTATAGATGATGATCAATATTATTTTCAACAAGTCACAGGTCATCCTGTAACTAATACAATGATCTTGTAACTACATAAGGTAATGGTTACAAGACTACTCAATGGGTATCAGACTGCCTGTAACTATCGAAGCCATTAAATTTTTTACTATTTCTGATTTGATCACTGAAATGAGTTATATCAAGTCCAAAAGTTGTTGATAATATAGAAACTGAAAACATAGAAGCTATTGAAATACAAACTTGACCTAAATATGTCGAACTAAAGCCAAGGAAAAAGGAATGTTGCAATTTTTTGTTGATATCACATAGTCTTCAACTGGTACCCATAGCTATGGTACAATTCTCATCATGTGAATAAAGCTGTTGATGTCGAACATGAAGAGAAATCGTTGGATTATCGACCATTAATTTATGTCGCTAACCAACTTGAAGAAACTCACCTTTGATGATAATGAGTGCTTAAAGTACCTTAGTGCATATTTACGGGTACAAATAAATGTGTTGATGCCGAGTCACCTACAAGATTTTTCAACCAAGAGGCATTGATGTATCCTCATGATTAAAAACAAGGAAATATTCCATTAAGGTATGCAAATTCCAGGGCACTAAAAAGTCTCTAACGTCATCCCCAGATAATGTGTTTGTGTCTATGGGGTAAGGTTTGTTAGAGGGAAGGAATTAAGGAATCCTCCATCAATTGACATGAGCACGAAACAAAATGATTTTGAAGGACAAGATTACAACAATATAGATATAGGAATTTATTACAAACTTGTGATGAATCATTGAAACACTGGAATTAAATTGCAGTAGGGGTGGTTTCCAACTTTGATGTTAAGATGACAAGGATGGTTATCCCAATCTCTGTAACAATAAATCTTTTCACATACCAACTTTGTTTCCTGACACTGTCAAAATTAGTCATAGAAAAACTTACTTTTTTGGGGACAAAACCAACTTATACATCTTATAGTCAACAATGTCCTTTTTATTTAAAATAAATGGGGAATGTCTACCGACTAGTTTCCTGATTTTCAAGCAAACTCCTTGTCCAAATGCGCCATAAAACCAATTTTCACAAAAGGACATTATTATTTTTCTTTAATTTTTTTTTCTCTTTTTTTCCTTTTTATTATATAATTGTTTATTTGAGGAAGAAAGAAAGAAAGGAATCAAAGCGAGGTAGAGGAAGGTGGAGAATCCTCCCTACTTAACACCTCCATCTTGTATTGTTGTTGAACATACTGCACAAAGTCCTCTCAGCTGATAGGTTGTTTGTATAATCTCAATCGATTCCCATTGACTAAGAAGGATATTCTCCCCCATCGATGGTCTTGATCTTCATGAATCCATTGTCAAAGAAGAGTACAATATCATACGGTCCCAACCAATATGTGGTGACCTTTCCCTTAAATTGTTTAAACTTGGAATAAAAAAGGAGAGCCCAATCACTTGGGGGAAACTGCTTCTTTCAAAGGAACTTGTCATTCCATTTACTTCTTTGTTGTTGGATGAGGGTGGTTTGTTGGATGTAATATTGACATATCTTATTCAGTTCATTCAGCTAAATCAATATCTATTGTTTTTCCTCTGTAAGATCCATCCCTAGTTGAGTTTCTACTCTGTAAGTCTTCACTTGAAATTATATTGGAATTAGAACTTGTTTTCCATACACAAACTCATATGGTGTGTGCCCGGTGGTATTCCTCCATGTAGTCATGTAAGCCCATAGTGCCTTCGGGAGACTATATACCCATTCCTCATGATGCCTCTGTGTTTTCTGGGTTAGAATTTCTTCAAGTACTTTATTTGTTGACTCCACTTTTATGTTGGCATGTGGGTGATAAGGAGAGAATTTTCRGTSTTTGATCTGTTATTGCTTAGTGATGGTATATAAYARCTTCGATGTGAATTGCACTCCCTGCTCTGTTACAATTTCTCTTGGCACACCAAAATGGTTAAAAAAATATTCAAATAGAAAATCAACAACACTTCTTTCATTAGCACAGAAAAGAGCTTTGGATTCTACCCACTTGGTAACAAAATCAATACAAACTAAGATATACCTTTTTCTTTTTTGATGTAGGAATAATCGGCCCAACAAAATCTAAAGCCTGTTTTTCAAAAGGCCCAATTATTACCTGGGGTTGTAAGGGAATATTGTTTGATCGCACTAGATGACCCATCCTTTGACAGTTGTCATATCTTTGAACATACTATTTGGCATCCTTAAAGAGGGTTGGATAATAGTATCCTGAACGAAAAACTTTATATGTTGTTCTTTTTTCTGCAAATGTCCCTCTGCATGGCTCATCATGAAAATCTTTCAATATGTCAAACATCGTGTATTATCAGACACATATTTTGATAATCAAGTCAACTCTTGTCTAGAAGTGATCCCCTCCTATCCAAGAGTAGGAAGCACTTTGTTGGACGATCTTCCTCTTTTCACTCGAGGAAAGGTGTTGTGGAAATTTCCCTATAACCAAGTAATTAGCCAGATATGAAAACCATGGGGAGTTAGTAGATACAAAAAAAAAATGTTTGTTAGGGAAATCATCATTTACAAGAGTTGCTTGTTCTTCATTATGAATCCTGGAGAAGAAATCTTCTACCAAAGTTTCCCTCTCATATCTATCTAGGATAGTAATGTTAAACTTTTGTAATAATGACAACCATCTTGTTACCCTACCATTTGTTATTTGTTTTTTCATTAGGTATCTAATGGTAGAGTGATTTGTGTGAATAAATAATTCATACCCATTGATGTAGTGTCTGAAATTATTAATTGCATGTACGACTGCTAGAAATTCATTTTCCGTGACTGTATAGTTTAACTCGGATGGGGTTAAGTTATTACTAATAAAATATATGGCATAGGATGATTGATTTTCCTGTTTCCCTAACATATCTCCAAGATTTGTATCAGATACATCAGTTGAAATATGGATTGGGAGAGACCAATTTGGTCCCCTCAAGACTAGTGCTTGTGTAATTTTTTCTTTTAGTAGTTCAAAATCATGTTGGCAATGATCGTGTCAAAAGAAATCGGTATCTTTGACAAGTAATTTGAACAAAGGGGTGGTTATTTTTGTAAAATTTTCTATAAATCTCCTACAATAACTAGCACGTCCTAAGAAGCTTCTTAATTCTTTTAAATATTTCAGAATTGGAAGGTTTGATATGACTGTTATTTTTGTTGGGTCAACTTGAATTTCGGCACTGGATATAAAATGGCCAAGAGCAATACCTGATTTCTTCAACATTCGAAATTTAGCATCACTTAAAGAAAGGTTAGTCTCTTGGCATTGTGTCAAAACCTTTTCTAGGTTCTCTAATGCTTTGAGAAAAGTATGCCCATATGGTTCTCTAATGATGATGAAGTACTCGTGTCATAATCTTCTTGGAAGTTTGAAATAAAAATATGATCAAAAGGTAAATCGGGATATTGCAATGGATCTAAATTAACCAAGAACTTTTGAAGTTGATTTTCTTCATTATGTTCTTTGAATTGTATAATTTGATCTATTTCATAAATGGATTGAATCCTTTTCTCGTCACTATTGGTAGCATCTATCCATGGGGTGTTTTGAGACTCATAAGAGGATTTTGCGGGAGGGTATAGAGTTACATTATTTACTGAATCTCCATGGTAAATGAGTGTGTTTCTAGACCTACAACCAATAAATGTGTCTGCGGTGGCCAACCATGGCCTTGCCAAAATCAGTGGATGGCCTCTTGAATAGATTTTGGGTTGCAATACCATAAGGTCAACTGGGTACTCCCATGAATCTAAGGAAACAATAACATCATCTAACATACCTTCTTGCTTGATCTTGGACCTCTCTGCCAATTCTATGATAGTAGGTGTGAGGTGAAGGTTGATTAACTTTAATTTTTCCATAGTCTGGAGTGTCATTATGTTAATGGTAGCCCATAAATCAATAAGGGTGTTTGGGACAAGAATATTGTTAATACGTACAAAAACAATTGGGTTTCCAAGATCTTGATATTTTTCTACAAAGGTTTTTCCTGACATAAGGTCTGTTGATCTTCGTACAAATTGAATTTTTGTAGATTATATCTTCTTCCTCCCAGGTTTCTTAACAAAAAGTTCCCTAATGGTATTGGCATAAATAGGTATTTCCTTGATAGCTTCTAATAAGGGAATATGTATGCAAACATTTCTTAGTTCATAGACTAGGTCAAACTCAGGATGAACAATTGGTTTCTCCAAGGCCAACCTTTCTGGGTAAGGTGGTAACTTGGATGGTTGAGAAGGCTCTAATGTGGGGAAATTTTCTTTATTTCAACTTTATTGTTTATTTTTTGAGGAGTTTCCCCCTCTGAATATTCTTCAACAATTGTTGGAGAATGTTTATTAAGCACCCTTCCTAACCTATGTTGTATTTCTTGCAAGTCTACTAGAGTGA
>JASDQU010507376.1:1349-11505 GCA_032191745.1 Picea mariana
TTATCTGTCCAACAACGGATTTAAAGTATGCATTTATTTGTTTCATTAATAGTATATGTCTCCATTAGATCAATCATCCATTTGTCATTTACCATCCTTATCTATCTAGTATGGAATTTAAAGTTTGTTTTTATTTGTTTCATATAAGGGGCATCAAATAACTTGGAAAATGGTGTTTTCATGGTTGCATGCAAGTACAAGAATTAGTCTAAACTTTATACTTTTGGATGGTTTTTGTAACACCGAGTTTTCCATAGTAAGTTATGAATTAAAGATTATGACTAAAAGACAATGTATTACATTTCTAGTTAATGATAGTTGCTAACAAGTTGACTGCAGGGTGAAGTCTTGAAGTAGTGGCCATGATACCACTAGAGGAAAGTTGATGATGGGTTTGGGGAATTACCTTACCTACCAAAATAGTTTTCCTGATTTAATTCCCTCTTTTTTTCCTTTTCCCAAAGAAATCAGTTAATGTAGAGAGGCCTGGTAATTGAGCCACCAACTCCCCAACTTAATGGAAGCATGGGGGGAGGGTTAAGACAATTGAGCACTGTAATCCTCGGGGACGACAGGGTACTCACCTCATTTTGGGAGCTGACCCATGAGTGCCTTGGGAAGAAGACAAGAAAGAGAACAAAGGTTGAGGGAGGGGAGTTGACTGAAATTTTAGTTAGCAAGAAAACCATAAATCCTTCTATGGTGTGGTGGACAGTGAAGGAAATTGGCCTTTAATTTCCCAAACCCTTATGAGAGGGAGATTTGAGCTTCCCTGGTGGTATCACGACCTGACACGGGGGTGTCTTGCTGGATGAATTTCGAGTTCAGCAGAGCCTATGGTTGGGTGGAAAGGCATACACCCTTGGTTGGCCWGTCTTTKTCCTAGAAACATATAAGTCTCTCTTGTGCTTTATTTTATGCAATTGTAAAGATATGTGTATTAATACAGTTTGAGTGGAAATTGTTTAGTTTACCAAGTAACTYTGAAAAGGATGAAGCGAATACCCAATTTAGTAACTCTCCATATGCTTGGTATTGCTTCTTATTGGTTAATATCTCACAAATTTGGAATTAAATAGAAAGGAGTTATACTCTGTGTTTTAATCAAATGTGTCAAGCATGTTTATGGTTGACCTGTGGACTGTAGATTTGATTCTGTAATTAGTGTAAGCACAATGAATAACTGTGAAAATATGAAGTTGTATTAAGTGTTGAAATGTTCCCCGAAAGGGTTAAAATTATTCGAGTAATGATTGCGCATGGAAGGCCATAGGAGGCCACAATCCCCGTATGTTCCTTGCTCATGAAATGGGAAAATTGCAAGATGTAAAATCTTCAATTGGGAGTCTAAAAGGACTATGGGGCGGATAAGTCCAAGGATAAGTTCTTAACCAAATGAAACCCCTATTAAAAATCAGAATGAAACGATATCCAATTATTTATGGCAGTGAGTCAATTTTGAATGTCCTCTAAAAAGTCAGACGTCAGCGTGTGAAGTAACCAACCATCATCAAAACAAATGGATCTTGAGTGGCTTAATCTCAACTCACCCAAGTTCCTGTTAAATACAAGGGTTAAATGGTGGTCGTTGTACTGAAAGGGAGGGTGAATCTCCACCATCCATTCATCACCGGAGAACACAGATAGAGGGTAGAGCCTTGGTTAATCAAGTCATCGGAGAACCGAAGGTCTGGTCCCTTTAGTTGGCATGGTCTCATGAAACCCTGGTGTTGGTGGAATGAGGTTCCAACACAAGGTTTCGTCCTTTTCTTTACGATAGTATTGGGAGAGAGGGGAAGGTTGGCATCATAATGACGTAGAGTGTGAGCAAGGCAACCTGAATGCCACAATTATCGACACTTGTCGGCATTTGACTATGCAGTGTGAGTGTGGGTTCGATTGGGCACAAAAACCTTTGATTTGGCACCCTCCAACCCTGACCGTTGAATCGGAGGTTCGACAGTTCTCGATTGCTGATCTTCTTCTTAGTAAGCTTAGGAGGGAGAGTCTATGCCCCAGAGTACCCAGAACACCAAGACATCAGAGTTCCAGGCTTCATATCTCTAAGCGCTCCATCCCCAATGTGTCGGTGCCTGATTGGGAAATATTCTGAGAAGGGTTTTGACCTCTCTCCCTTGTTAAGAGAAAATTGGGACACATGCCGCTAATTTCAGCATGACGAAGATGAACCACATGTCATACCATTCTGTCAATTAGAAGTGGACAAATGTCAACATCCAAGTGGTGGATACCTGATGATCTGTGATGATGTGTAGTGCCACGTCATTCCACATGTTGAGTTGTTATTAGTCCACGTGTTGTGAGATAGTGAACCTCCTATCATACAATTTTTCTAATATAAAGTGGACAAGTGTCAATACCTGGGTGATGGATCCCTTATGTCTTGAGGTAACATATAATGCCACATCTCTCATGTTGTGTTGTGGTCGACGCACATGTTCGTGGTGCCAAATGGACCACTGGATCAGATGACTCACAGAAAGAATGCTTATGGCTACCGAGGGGTCTGATGCTCGGTGGGGTGAGTTTCCTAGTGGATTAAGACTCTTGGTGGATTGAAGCACCCAGTGGGCTGAGGTGTCCGTGGGGGTATGACTCTGGTTGGGTAGGGTCCTGGGGAATGCTCAACCGAGTAACGTGTCATCAAAAAAATTGTCTTGTGTTAGATGTGGGGATCAACCAATCTTAGTGCCTGGTTGGGTAAGGTTTCGCCCACATGTTCTCCACCCATTGGCTTATGTAGTACGCCTGCCAGTTATGTGACCGAGATATGTCACATAGAAGGTTATGTGTCTTGCCACTTCAACACCTGAATAATTCCATGTGAAAAGATATGGGAGGTGAAGGTCCACTTGGATGCCACGTGGACATGAGGTGGAATTGCAGTGGGGAAAAGGTATGAAATCTTGAGAAGGCCATAACCTGTAATATCCCTCGGCTGAACCCAATTGTAAATGTAATACAAGTGTACTTAAGCTAGTGAGATGTTTTGACATCATTTTGTAATGCACTTCCCATGGCATAGTGCACGCATGAACTGTGTAGTAAAATGATGTAGTATGCACATTCCTGGATACCGCATGCAATAACTAAAGTGCGCGCAGTATGGAGGACATCGAGCCTCGTGTATATGATATGTGTTATAGGCTGGTGAGCCAGTTATTATAAGTCGGGATGCTTATGTTTTGGTATTAGGCCGGAATGCCTAGATGTTAAAGGCTAGTGCGCTTATTTTGTACATGTCTCATGATTAATATAAAATACATCGTTGCGCGCAAACCGACCACGATAAAAGAGATGGGGGACTGAAATTCACCAATTAGGGAAAGGGAGGGCCAAAATTCAAGGGAAATGGCTAAGCTAGAGAGCTTAAGCCAAAAAGGGAATATTATATTAATATTTCGTAAAGCATAAAGTATGGATAATTATTTATCCACTTTCGAAAGTTGGGGACAAGTGGGCCAAAGTAACTTCCGGAAAGTGTCAAGTTGGGGACAGACATTCATATCGTGGGGACTTAGCTCTTTTGGTCACTTTCCGCGAGGATTATTACCAGCAGCTTGACCATCATTCTCACCATCACTTTCACGATGAGTTTCACTGTGACTCCTTCCATCACTCAGTTATCCAGTCAATGATTCCATGACCATTTTCACTCACTCCGTTATCCTTGAGACATCCATTTCACCATATCCGAGTTTGTTTCCATAACCTTTTTTGGTTGGTGTACCTAGTTGGCTTGGAGCGAGATTGAAGAAGCGGGTTGTCAGGCCCATGAGCAATTCTCTGAGTGAGAGAATTGTTGGGGATCGATTCTCGAAGGTGCTAAACTGCAACTATAGTGCTTTGAGACTTTCGATCTGGCCTATTGCTAAAGCCCTGGAAGGGAAGTGGGGAAGCCGAGGGACTGCTGAGTAGAGAAGGGGAACACTTCCTTGTGTGGGACAGGCATGTGGGGAATGAGTGATTGTAGGCTATTAGTTGAGTGAGCACCTGAGATGGAGTCTTTCCTGTTGTCCATGAGCCTTATCCTAGTTAGGAACCCTTTACCCAGGTGGAGTTCAGTCCCAGCTCGGGGGTGACTCATTGTTGAGAGTGATGAGCAGTGTAGTTTAAGACTGGGAGGTTCGTGGATGGTCTATACGCAGTTGGTGACAATCTTTCCAAGATAAGTATCAATCGTATGATAAAATGATATGCTGCATTGTTGTTTATGTGCTTATGTTATGGTTTATCATATATGTGATTATAATTGCCTGTATGTTTATGGGTATTTTCCTGTATATGCTGCATATCTATGGTTACTGTTATTTCAGTATAAAATCGTATGTTATAGAATGTAATTGTTGTTTATGTTTATATGTAAAGCTTCCACAAGAGTGTTGTATGTATATGTTTAAGTTGCATGCAGTTTGAAGAGAAAATTTATGTGGTATAGCTCAGTTGATTACTGGGTATGTTACTGTATGTTCCACAGTAGGAGAACGAAAGAGTTCCCTAGAGTAGCATGGCTAGGTATGTCTAAGGCTGGGGATGTTACCAACTGGTGTCAGAGCATGAGAGATTTCTCTGGAGTGGCGTCCCCCAGCCTGAAGGTGGCCAGGGGAACGTTACAAATTGGTATCAGAGCTTCAATTTCAACACTGAGCCTAGATGGGCCAGAGGGGTTCAGTTGAAGCGAATATTCACAGAAGAGTAACTTTGAAGTGACCAAAAGTCAAGTCACGGAGCGTCCATGGAAAATGTTGGCGTGCTGGTGCGTGTGGTAAATTTTGGCACCGCGCGGAAAACATTGGCGTGCAAGTGTCCGCAGTAAATTGTGGCGCCGCACGGAAGATTATTACGTGCGGATGCACGCGCTGAATTTAGCCTTGCATGGTGAGCACGCACATAGTAACATGCACATGGGGTGCGCAAGTATGGCTTAACATAGAGGAGTTTTGTTGGTATGTGCATAGTATGAGTATAAGTTTTCTCGCGACAGTGTATTCAATGGTGCACGTAGATAATTGTGCGCGATGGAACATATTGAACTTTGACATGGTGAAATGCATAGGGCGAAATGCATGTGGAGTATTGGTGCACAATACCAAAACTATGTGTAGTGGATATTGGCGCACAACGCAAAAGTAGTGCGCGCAAGTTGTTGGCGCGACGAAGAAGAAATGCATAGTGGATATAGTTGCGCAGAAAAGAGTTTTACCTTGTGATATTGCTATGCATGATAAATATAAATGTACAGGTCGAATTTTAGTGTGTGCGAAGTCGCTTGGAAGGCGATGAGTCTGAGTTTAATTTACATAATATTAGAAGAAAAAGAAACACACAACCGCATTGAAGCATTAATTAAAAATAATTCCGAGTTTTATATTCCTCCGATTCATACAAATGGAAGTGAAATATAAGCTTATAAGAAAAGCATACTATAAAAGAAAACAAGACTCATAACACCACTAGATAGAATTTTGTAATAAACAGTCTAAAATCTGCTTCTGTATTTATATAATCGTATTAATCACAAAATTACAAAAGGGGGATGATAGCAGTTATCTTGTTGTAAAAAGGGTCGTTTAAGAACATGCCTATCATCTTTGGTGCTCCTTACCTCTGCTATCAGCTGTTCAAAAATTCACTGAAACATACTTAATTTTTAGTTGAAGACTCACTTCAACTTAGTGATCTCCTCCTTTAAAGAATCTGACTAGACCAGTTGATTCTCTTCAACACTTTCGACTGTTTCAGTTGTGGATTCCTCCTTCTTCTACCACTTGCTCCTTTTCTTCTTAGCAGCTGGTCTGTTGATGACTAAATCCTTCATAGTGGGATTCAACCTGACTTCCAACCGCGAGTCTATAGCTGGCTCTGTGTGGAATTTAGTTGCTAGAATGTACACAAGGACCCTTTCCTCCTTATTCGCAGGAAAGTCTAGCATGTTTCCCGAATAACCAGTGTCACTCGATTTAACCTTGTCTATGTATCTCAGGTTGTGGACACAAAAATGATTTTATAGAAAGCAGAAAGTCAAGCAATTTGGAGATTACTTCGGTTATGGATACACAGATACCTTCATACTTGAGGATTGATAGTTATAGAATTCCAATTATGAAGTGAAAATGGATTACGTAAAAGAGCACTGGGTTTCCATGCTTGACTAATCCATTTCGAATGATTAGCTTTTGAGTTCATTACATGGCGGTGTTCAACTGACATCACATGGTTGCGAAGTACCGAACGAGTGAAATAGGTTGATCTGACTAGCTGTCGCCCACTCCACGAGTGGTGGATTTGACATGTTGAGACACATGATACCGCGTCTTGGCGAAAGTGGTTTCAGAAAACCACCTTCTTGCACAGATGTATCTCTGAAGGCACTGCATGTCTATGTTTTCAAGACTTGGGTATTATCGATAATTGTCATGGTGATAGCACCAGGAAATTGGGAGAGATAATTTTGTTGTATATATTGAACCAAAATGGTTCATATTTCTCATGAATCATTGAATTGTTAGCCTGATAAGTTTTGATGGCTGCACGTTTTGCAGAATTAACAATAACTAGATCAGATCAGACCAGTGCAGAGTCCATAGGAATGGAAGAAGCATAGGGGAATTACAGTCAACAAGATGAGAGCAAAGTGGTGGATGTCCATTTGGGCATTGAAGAAACAAACTCCAACGGACATGGAGAAGAAAGGAATGAAAACATGAATATGGTTGAGACCATTGAGAATTTGCAGAAGGATGTCCAAAGCCATAAAGATGATAATGAAAGGCTTATGAGAGCCAAAGAGTAAAAGGATGACTTCAACATGAAGTTATTGGAGGGCTTGAACATAATAGAAAATAAATTGGTTAATGAGAGTGGCTCAAGTAAATCTGGAAGTCACAAACCTTCGGATGAGAAAAGAAAAGCAAAAAGTGTTAGTAGACATCACCATAATTCCCCAAGGCATTCCAATAAGAGAGCAGGCAACAAATCAAGTATATCCCCTGTCAGAAGGTATAATAGGTCTGGGGTGGATGAGCTACGAGAAGAAATGAACAAAATCAAACCTCCTACATTTGATGGTGAGCACAAGAAGGATGAAGATGTAGAAACATGGTTGTTGGACATGAGAAATTATTTTCAATTGCATAATTATTCTTCTCATGCAGAAGGTAGAATTGCTATCTATCAACTCAAAGGAAAAACCTCCATGTGGTGGGATCAACTTGTCCAGGTGCAACACATTGAAGAGAAAAGTGTTACTTGGAGGGAATTCAAGAAGTATTTTGAGAAGAAGTACTTGACTAAGAGATAATATGACAAGAAAATGAAAGAGTTATTTGAACTCAAGCTTGGAAGTATGACCATAGATGAATATGAGAGAAGGTTTTTGGAACTGTTGAAGTATGTCTCTTTCATCAAGGATGAGACAGTCAAAATTCAAAGGTATTTGAGTGGATTGCCATCATTCATTAGTGAAAAAATACAGTATGATGATCCCAAGACATTAGAAGAGACCATAAGGCGAGCTAAATTCCTATATGATCAACAGAAGCAAGGCCAACTTGCTTCTATTTGGGATTTCCCAAGCGCCTCTCCACAGATATCCTGAACTGTTGAAATACCATAGGTCCTGTCCTTCCTCCACATATCACCTCTCAATAAATAGTGGATATTAACTCCGACCTTCAGGAGTTCTCGACCCAAGAAACTTTCAACTCAAAATCTCCAGAGTACCAAGTCTTCATACCTTGGGATCTTGCGCCACGTGTCTACTGTAATCAAGGGCTAAGATGGACTCTGGACTTCGGGCCTTCAGGAATCCTTGACCCCAAATGTGACGCCGACGCCTGCAACCTCTCAACCCGCAGGTCGAAAGGTTCACGTCGACACAGGATCTTTCCTTCACTGCTGGCTCGAAGAACTCTAAACAACTCTTCTATTTCCCTATCAGGAAATATGCACCCACAACAGACTCTCACGAGATCCCCTCTTTACACTCGGGAGATCGGACTTCGCGACTTCACGAATCCAGTGGTCGGGCATTGGGCTCTCGAATCTCTGAAACTCGAAACCTGAAAATAGTCAACGCTGACCCTTCGCTTCCCTTTTCAGAATTTTCCTTATTGTGATTTCGGCTATCGCGAGGTCGAGTAACTTGTCTCCCCGACTCCCAAATCTCGATTTGCCGAAACTCTGATACACTCGTGCGCTTTGACTTCTCAATGTCACTCCACTTCTGTCGGGATTTCGGACTTCGTGGTATCGCGAATCCTAATGCCAAAGTTTTCGGGACTTCACTTTCCATGAAACCCCGATATAGAGATTCTCTTGCGAATCCAACGACCCTTGCTGCCTTGGATCAACAGTCCTGCCCCTCCTGAGCTTTGAATCTTCTGATGCTTCTGTCATAACTCCCCCGCTCCTCTGTGAGATCTGACGGCTCACAGAAATTCACGGATTCTCTCCAGAGAATTTCGACCGTTTGTCTCTTCCTCTGAGAGCCTCCTGGGTTCAACGTCGTTGCGCCTTCTTACCAACTTCAAAGTACTTGGTCTTTTCTCTTGCCTTCAATGACCCTTGAAGATTTCAATTCCCTCTGAACTTTCTCTGCCTCTGAACCTTTCAGAGAATCCCTGCTCACATTCCTTGCGGAAACTCTTCAACCTTTTCAAATGGTTGAATCCCTTCGACCCTGCACACACCTGCAGCAGCAGTCTTCTAAGTTCTTCACTTAGGTTCGCAACCCTGAGACTTCACCCGGCCTGCACACTCCTTGCACGGCTCCTGTGCCTGATTGCACTTCTATGTGAATGAGAACAAAAGTTACCCAATATGAACCCTTTGTCAACGCACTCCTTGCGGACACTTCAACTGCACTCCTTGCAGGAACTCTTGCTTAGATAGAGAAACAATTGAAACTCATCCCTACTTCCTTTCAGACTTCAAACTTAAAACATGAAATCATATACACAGCATATAAAGCTATTGTATAACAGAAAGTAAACATTCATGAGCATAATATTCAACATACATACACAGAGAACAAACACAAAAACCATGAATTTGAATCAACCTCTTTCTATTAATCCAAATATTTGTACATGGGTGTTCTTACACAACTCTCTACTTCTCTTCTATGCTCTTCTTCTCATTCAATAATGTTACAATACACAATGAGGGTGTCTATATCCCATTTCCCTCTTGCGCTCTAAAAATATCTAATCTAGAATTGAATTCTATCTACTTACATTTATTATCATAAATGCCTCTATCTACTAAGGACGAGAGCGAATCGCTCAAGGTCCATTACATTATCCAAGTGTGCCTCCACTTGGAAGCTTCATTTAATATCGCGCAACAACTTCAAGGAAATTTCAAAATTTGCGCTGGCGCTTGTCCAGCTGTCTTTCACCTTTGCGCTAGCTCGCTTGAGATGCTCCTGCATCATATTCCCTGGCTTGAAAAATTTCATGGGCTCCTGTCCATGAGCTCACGCACTGTGTGTCCATGCTTCTGGATCTCTGCTTCATTCTCCTAGCTGGCATATTCAATTGGATGGCCCTTGCATTTGACCAAATATTCAAAGTATTCTTTCCTTCTGGTCTTCTTACCAATTCTTCTATCCAGTATGCGCTCCATCTGCGGCTTATCTGCAACTGGCATCTGCTTTGTCCACTGAATCACTGGCTGTTCATTTCCTATTCCTGCTTCCTCAGCTTTATATGGGTACAAATATGAGACATTGAATATCGGAGAAATTTCGATCCCATTGGGTAATTCAATCTCATAAGCATTCGCCCCAAATTTATTCAATACCTTACATGGCCCGATTTTCTTCATCTTCAGCTTATTATATATTCCCCTTGGGAACCTTTCCTTCCTCAAATGTGCCAGAATCAAGTCACCAACTTCAAACTGAAGTGGTCTTCTGTGTTGATCTACTCTGCGCTTACATTCCTGATTTGAACTCTACAATCACTCCTTCACCTTGCTGTGAAGTTCCTTCATCACTTCTGCGAATTCTTCTGCACTAGCGCTCCTAGTCACAGTCTGCTCTGAATCCCTCAGCTCAGAAATTCCTATCGACTGCATGCCATAGACAACCTGAAATGGACTCTTCCCTGTGCTCCTGTTAACTGAGTCGTTA